>KK120112.1:123984-161677 GCA_000611955.2 Stegodyphus mimosarum
AAAGAATGCACAAATTGACTTAATTCACTCTTCTACTGAGTCACAAATGTAAACAAATGACGCTTCCTTAAGCTTAACTTGACACTTAAAATTTTAAATTGCTGATAGTTCTAAAACTATTGAATGGAAATTAAATAAAGGCATAAAATTCTTAACCGGAATGTAAAAACTACATAATTCAATCAGTTTCAAAGCAAAAAATGCACAGTTTACCATATATTAGAATAAAAAAACGAAGCTAACTGAGCTAGGTAACATAATTTGAATATATATTTATATACGATTGGTGCAGCCAATTGCAACGAAAAATGAAGGAGCTCAACTACAGCTTATAGGAGCTCCACATACAAAATTTCAATGTTCTGCTGCAAGGTATTTCTCCCGCCTTCTTCGCATGCCTTCATGTAGTGGTCAGCACGCTCGACGCGTATTCTAGACGTCCGTGGTTCGAGCCCGGCGAGAGCACTGCTTATTTTTCACATCTCCTGTTTTAAAAAATCCTGATATCTTTACAGTGAAGCCCGAAATAAAAAAGGAGGTGGATGATGATTCTCCATCACCAGGATTTGGCGACTGGGTTCCCTATCCCCTAGTCGCCCTTCTTCTTCGCATGCCTTCGAGTCAGCACACTCAACGCGTACTCCAGAGGTCTGTGGTTCGAATAAAGGCGAGGGCATTGCACATTTTTCATCTCACCTTGTAAGGATCTTAATTTTGCCTAACGTTTATTTTACTTTAAAACTTTACTATCATTTCTTATTTTCCACTTCCGGTCAGTATTAAAGCGGGAATATGTTAATGCAAATTGTACTTACGCTTAAGTATTTGAGTAGTGGCTTTCTGCCAAAAGCAGAGTAGAAGGGGAGAGAGTGAGCCGTCTGGCCACGAGACTTCACGCGAGCTTGCCATCAGTTACTGTCCGCCTTAAGGCCAGAGGTTTTTAGTTCTCTCGAAAGCTAAAGACGTATTGTAGTTTTCCGCAGTTTGCGTACTACAGACGTAATAATTTAAAAGGCCAGTCTTAGTGTTAGTCATCTGTGTAAAATATTAAAAGTTAGCTCTTATTTAAAGTTTAGTTACTTAATAGTTTTATATTTTTACGTTAAGACAACAAGTGGTTGGTCTTTGTATCCCGGAGTGCGGGAGCTACTGTAAAATCGTGGGGAAAATAAAGGGTAATTTTAACCCTTCTCATCTTGTTGTCTTGCTACACACCATAGGACATAGTCTGCAGTCAAACTCACTGTCCAGTCAGGACACATCATGTTCGCCAATCAGGTAAGAAGAAACACCAGTCCTGATAACCTGCTTCTAAATAACGTAATGTCTCCACAAAGTTTACATAAAGTATTGCAGGTGTAAATGAAATTTATTATTAATTGCTCAGAAATGTAATAGAAGTTTTATTTTATAATAACATTTCCATCGAGGATAGTTGTCGCTCAGGGTGCATGCAAAAGAGATTTTGTCAATCAGCAATTGTCTCTACTCTTCAAGAACTCTACACTTATGGTTATTCGTTCTTCAGTTACGTGAAATAAACATAAACGTACTCACATACCTACAGAAGTCAAGAAAAAATCTCTTTTGAATCTATTTTAAATCCATTTCCAATCTTTTCTGGCAAGAAACAGTCCTTTATTATGTCCGTAGGTACAGGTGCCAAGCAGAAACATTGTTCAAATGGTTTTGATAGCTGCCGAATTATGATGCCCGAAATTTTTCGCGATTACAATACTTCCTTGGTGAGTTTCTTAAAAAGCATTACAATTAATTATCTCACAATTTTCTTAAAATATTAAATTTTAATTACATGGTAATCAATTTTCAATTTTCTGCTGGAAAAAATATTTACTGCTGGTGAACGAATTACAGTAGCACAGCAAATAAACACCCAATTTTAAGGATTTTTAAAGACGGCTTTAAAGTTGTTTTACTTGCTTGTACGAAGTAAAGGAAGTATTGTAATCGCGAAAAGTTTCGGGCATCATATTTCAACGAAAATATTCATTTTAATGTCTGTCGAATGAAATATAACTATATTTCAGCGTGACATACGCACATAAGGACAGAATAAAAGACTCTTTTTCCCAAGCTGGTGGATTTAAAAGCGATTCAGGAGAGATTTTTTTTCGTGGCGTCTATGCGTATGTATGTATCTTGTATAACTCAAAAACGAGTAGCCTCCAAGCGTTGAAATTTTGTATATAGGAATGCTATATCATGCAATTGTGAACCTCCCTTTTAAGTTGCAATCGGCACCACCAAAAGTATATATATATATATACATATGTACCCACTCTGTTACTCGGCTCCGTGAGGTCAGTTTCTTTTACATCCTTGTACAAAGTAAATTGTAATCGCGAATATTTTCGGGTATCATATTTCAAAGAAAATATCCATTTTGACAGCTATCGAGTAAAATTTAATGATGGTTTTGCGTAACATCTGTACGTAAGAACAGAATAAAGGACTCTTTTTTTCCCAAACGGATTATAAAACTGATTTAAAATGGATTCAGAAGCGATTTTTTTTCATGATGTCTGTGCATACGTACGTACATATGTATGTATGTATGTATGTATCTCGCATAACTTAAAATCGAATAGCCTCAGTATGTTGCAATTTTGAATATAGGACTGCTATAACATATAGTTGTGCACCTCCCTCTTTGGTTGCAATCCGCGGCACCAAACGTATATGAATACATATATACCCACTCTTTTGCTCAGTTTCTTTATTCTTATATGTTTCTGAATTATGCATATTTTCCTTTAAAAATGATTGAATTATGTTGTTCATATCTTCCGGTTAAGGTTTTTTATGCTTTTAGCATGCAATATTTGTATAATTAGCAACTACTTAAAAGTTGTTTTAAGGGCGGCTAAGCGTAATGTTTTTACCATATTGTTTACATTTGAAATTTACCAGAATAGTGAATTAAGTCATTTTTTGCACCTTCACTGTGTTTTTGCCGAGTGGGACCAAAAGTAACGAAAAATCTGGTTTTTTGCCAGCTGGTCGAATTGCTTGTTTTTGCGTAGAAACTGTAACTTTAATTGTAGAAATTGTTTTTTTTAATTTGTTTAATTATATTTGGTGTTTTATCACTTTCGATACCTTTCAATTTTTAATGAATATTTTGAGGTTTCATGTATTTTTGCTTTGCCGCGAAGTGAGGACTAAATTAATTGAATGAGAAATATCTCTAATGAAATTCGAGGAAACACGTTTAAATGCAATGAAGCAAAAAATGCGTTTAATTTAATATTCCATAGGAGGAAGTCATGTGGTGTCCGCATCAGATTTCGTAGCTCTTTTTCAAGAGAACATTTTATTACGGAAATGAAAATTGATTAGACTTGGTTATAATTTATAGAAGTTTGTGAAGGAGTCAAGAGCGAAATTTATTTTGTATGTTGTTTACATTAAATAAATATAAATATGTTACACAGGGAAATAAATGAATTATTAAATCAGTGAATCACTTCATAATAATTACAGATTTAAATGTAAATATTCTTAAGATCTCACCGCCACATGTCCTAGATCACAATTCGTTGCGATAGGTAGCTCGAAATCGTAAAATTTTAACTGTACTCGGTGGCCCGAAGATACTTGTATCAGCCATTCACATTCGTCATTAGCGTTGTAAGGATCTGGGAAATTCGGGGACATGATTGTACTTTCTCCAGCTGTGAATCGTCCACCACATCCTGAAAGCAGAACATTTTAATGCAAAAGGGAAAGAATGTTCCATTTATCAGCTAGGGTAACACTACATAAAATTTTAAAAATAAATTTTATATTTACTTTAAAACAGATTTCTCGATGAACACCACTCTCATATTTGACAATTTACTCTCTTGCCTTTTAAACATACAATAAACACCCTTAACACACACCCACAAAAAAGGGACAGTTCTATATCTCTCGTTCAGCTGGGCAGATTGACGAAATTTAATTTGTGCTTTTCATATCTCGAAAGCGCAACTTAGGATGCATATTAGGGTAATATGTATAACATGTATTACTTACATAGGTATTTTCACACAAAATCGGACATTTTCTGAAAAGACATACAATCATTTTCAATATTTTGATTCTACGACTCAAATTATGCCTAAATATTAAATTTTGCAAAATTTTGGTGAGAAACTTTAAAATGTAACTTAGCGCACTTTTTTCGGTTTGAGTGAAGAATAATTCACTTGGCGAGATTCTTAATTTATGATAACTAATTTTCTTTTCCATTTCATCGTGTGCAGGCGGAAAAAAAGTTACATCGTTCATTCTTTCGAATAATTTTAAGAAAGGCGTTAACAACATCTGGCGTTATTATCGCTTATAACAAGAAAGCCAAATTTCAAAATGCGCAGGTACACAAATTTACGTATTTCTTGGGAAATTTTGAATAAAAAATCTTATTTTTTGTACGATTGCCTAGAAATACATCCATCTTAAGATGAATGCATAAATTTTATAGGAGCACGTAATGTGAAATCCTTGATAAGTTTTGAATAAATATTTGTTTTTTGGGGTTGGGGAGATTATTTAATTTCGTAAAAGTTGTTTACAAACTGACCGGCAAGGCCATGCATATACGGCCTATAATGTGGGCAATATATTAAAGTTACATAATTCTATTTATAAATTACCAGGGGCAATTTCACATTAAATCCAAGAAAACACTTTATTTCTCATGGCAGTTTTGGGAACGTTGGATATGTTAGCAGAACTTAGCATTGAAAGTGCTTTCGTTTAAATGATGAAAAGAGGTATGTTAAGAGTTGCATTGTTATGACATTGTTATAACAGTTACATTGCTAGGACATTGTCTTAACAATTGCATTGTTATAACAAGAAGCATGTTCAGAGTTACATTGTCATAAAAATAAAATGATTAAAAGAGGCATGTTAACAGATACATAGTTATAACAAGAAAATAACGAAAATACAGTTACAGTTATATTGTTATGACAGTTACATTGTTAAGAGTTACGTTGTTATAACAGTCACATTGATTGCAATAAGATTGATATAACATTGTTATAACAGCTACATTGTTAACTGTTAAATTGTTATAACAAAAAAATAATGAAAAAAGGTATGTTAACAGTTTCATTGTTATAATAGTTACATTGTTAGAAGAAGAAAAGAAAATGATGAAAAGACGTATGTTAACAGTTCCATTGTCACAACAAGAAAATGAGGAAAAGGAGTATCTTAACAGTTACATTGTTATAACAAGAAAATGATGAAAAGAGGTATGTTAACACTTTCATTGTTATAATAGTTACATTGTTATAACAAGAAAAGAAAATGAGGGAAACAGATATCGTAACAGTTCCATTGTTACAACAAGAAAATGATGAAAAGAGGCATGTTAACAGTTATTGTTATAACAAGAAAAAAATGAAAAGAAGTATATTAACAATTATATTGTTATAACAAGAAAATGATGAAAAGAGCTTTGTTAACAGTTACATTGTTAAAACAAGAAAATGAGGAAAAGAAGTATATTAACAGTTATATTGTTATAACAAGAAAATGATGAAAAGAGGTATGTTAACAGTTTCATTGTTATAACAAGGAAATGAGGAAAAGAGGTATGTTAACAGTTCCATTGTTCTAACAGTTAACATATTTAACATTGTTATAACAAGGAAGTGATGAAAAAAGGTATGTTAACAGTTCCATTTTTATAACAGTTAAATTGTTCTAACAAGAAAATGAGGAAAAGAGGTTTGTTAACAGTTGCATTGTTATAACAGGAAAAGAAAATGATGAAAAGAGGTATGTTAACAGTTCCATTGTCATAATTGTTGTAACTTGTTCTTCATTTTCTTGTTAAACAAAAAAATGACGAATAGTGGTACATTAAAAGTTACATTGTTATAACAAGAAAATAAAGAAATGAGGTATGTTAACAGTAACATTGTTATATTTTAAGTTGGCCTTCAACTGTCAAAAGATGAAGTTTGGGGACATATATTCATTGATGAAAACAATTTCTTCGTAGTATTTTATTGTCATAATATTCCTACAGTCTCAGGCACATTTTATACTTCTCACGTAGTAAATGTCAATTATTATTAAATAAATAATATACTCTATAAATAATTCACATTTAGTGAATTATTATTAAATACTTTTGCGCATTTTCAAGACATAATAATTACTCATTTAAATCCTTATAAAGAAAATGGGCTTCAGAGCTCCTCTTCAGCCAGCGGTCAGAGTTTTGAAGCAGCACTCAGATGGGAGATTAGCCATCGGAACGACCTGGGATCTAAGAGTCGTCAGCTTCCTTTACTCCTCTGGAATAAAGCTATATACTATACCTGTGCAAGAAACATTTTTCATGCGAGAATCTGCAGTTGCATGTTAGTT
The DNA here is from genome assembly GCA_000611955.2 of Stegodyphus mimosarum. Lineage (NCBI taxonomy): Eukaryota > Metazoa > Arthropoda > Arachnida > Araneae > Eresidae > Stegodyphus > Stegodyphus mimosarum. The sequence continues at coordinate 130,378 of KK120112.1, forward strand.
CATGTTTCCTTTGCTATGATTGGTTAATTCGTGTACCAGCTAAGTTGAAAAGGTAAAATTGAGTTGAAAAGTTAAAACAAAAAGCCACAACTTAAATACTTAATAGCTTTAGCAAGTACAATTTGCATAAACATAGTCACGCGTTAATTCTGGCCGGAAGTGGAAAATAAGAAATGATAGTAAAGTTTTAAAATAAAATAAACGTTAGTCAAACTTAAGATCCTTACAATATGACAGTATATAAGGCATCTACCAGTATATATATATATATAAGGTATTAAATATGTCATATATATTATATGTATAAACCTTATGTTTTTAATGTGTATCGTAAATATATCATACACACAAGATATAATTGTTACGTAGTGTTCACAGCACATAACCTGATTATCATTATAGAATTATTGTTGAGTTTAAAAAATTAGGACTTCTACAAAAAACGTGCTTCTGGACCTATAAGTAAATGGAAACGTTTCTTATATCTTACCTGCATTGAGTTTCCTATAGGATGCTTTGAAACCCCTGCCACGGATGCTACTGTCACTGTTGAAATGGACTACCATTTGATTTCCATGACTTGTGACAATCTGAGAGCCGTTTATTCTGTGGCAGGCGTTCAGGAGTCGTGGAGAGTTTTCATTTTCTCCCCCGTACACCTGAAAATCAGAAGATTTTATAATCAAAGGAAAAAAAACTGTGACATTCTATTCACAAACGAAAAGAAAATGTCTTTACATATTATTTCAGGATTTATATGTGCGTTAAAGATTGGGAGCGTAGTAAAAAGCAAAATGCATTCTAAATTAATACGAATATTAAATCAAAATCGTGTATTCCTCCTTTCAGAAATGCACAAGCACAAATAATTCATAGGACCGATTTTATTTGCCGCAAATAAAAAATAAACTTCTAATAGTTATTCCTAACATTATTTTTGCTGCGGGATCTTTGAAAAGAAAGTAAAATTTCACCTCAACCTCTCAAGAAAACAACTCGTAAATATACTAAGCAATTAAATGCATATGGACATTTATTACAGATGCCGTTCGCACATTTTTAGAAGCTTTCCGTTGTATTTACAGAAATATTTTAACTAATACGTTTCTGTTTTGGATGTTCTATTTGATAACACTTATTCTTTACTATCTTTCTACACCGTGATTTCCAAGACCGTAAAGCCTTTTGTAGTGTCAAAAGAGGTATTTTACTCCATTAATCTGGAACAACTTTCCTACGTCCAAGGAGGTTTGTTGGGCGAAGTTTTATCAACCCCCTTTTCAAATGTCCAAAGGCACAAAAATCCATGGATGATACATTTAGAGATTTAGTAAGGGTCTGAGTGAAGAGTATGGCCTTGATATTCGTTTCTTGTTCCATTTTTTCCAGGAAATTAACAATTGATTTTGACGTGTGGCTTCTTGCTTTGTTTTGATGCAATTGTACTGCATCAAAATGACGGCACTGTGACTAAGGAGTGGGTATTTCCTATTTGAAAATTGGGTATAAAATACATAGGTTATTTTTTTCAAGGTCCGATGGGTCGCTAAATGAAAATCACAGTGAGAATCAAGAAACTTTTATATGAAACAATGCGATACAACATTAAGCTTCTTTTCGACGTAATCGCCATTCCGATTCATACATTTGTCATAGCGTGGTACCAGTTTTCCAATACCTTCGTCATAAAAAGCAGCCACCTGTGTTTTCAGCCAAATCTGTACGCTGGTCTGCAGCTCGTTGTCTGTGGCAAAATGCTGTCGTCCTAGCCAGCGTTTCATGTGGGCAAAGAGATGAAAATCTGAGGGAGCCAAGTCAGGACTGTATGGTGGGTGATCAAAAATTTCCCATCCAAAACGCTGCAGGAGGATCCTCGTTTTATCCGTAGTGCGCGGCCGCGAATTGTCATGAATAAGGGCAATACATGACGACAACATTCCTCTTCTCTTGTTCTGAATTGCCCTTCGAAGACGTTGAAGAATCATGAAGTACGAAGCTGCAGTTATGGCTGTGCTACGGGGCATAAATTCCACCAAGAGAACAAACACCTTTTCGGTCCCAAAACACTTTTTGGTGGAGAACGTGCCTTTGAACTTCACTGGCTTACGACTTGGGAAGTGTGATTGTATCCACTGTTTCGATCGCACCTTTGTTTCTTCAGTTGCATAATGCACCCATGTTTCATCTCCTGTGACAATTTTGTCCAAAGCTTCATCTCCGTTCTGATGGTAGCGCTGAAGGAAGGTTAATGCGGCACCCATTCGCTCAGTTTTGTGATGGTCAGACAGCATCTTGGGAACCCATCTCGCGCAAAGTTTGCGGTACTCGAGTGTTTCACTCACAATGCTATAGAGAGTTGACCGTGAAATTTCAGGAAATAAATCACTCAATCCAGAAATTGTGAACCGACAGTTTCCTCGAATCATCTGATCCACGCGTTGAATAAATCGTCGGTTGACACTGGCTTCCTTCCCTGGCCGCCTGCATCATGAACATCTGTGCTATGGGGCATGAATTCTACCAAGAGAACATTTTTTTGCTCCCAAAACACTGTAGCCAGACACGTTTTGGTGGAGAACGTGCGCTTGAACTTCACTGGCTTACAATTTCGGGAGTGTGATTGTATCCACCGTTTCGATCGCCCTTTTGTTTCTTCAGTTGCATAATGCACCCATGTTTCATCTCCTGTGAGAGTTTTGTCCAAAACCTCATCTCCGTCCTGAGCTTCAAAGTTCCTGCTCCATTTCCGCACTTTGCTGTCACTCATGAACGTTTCTACGTACATTTTACTCATTGGTCTATGAATTTCAGCTGCACTGCTTCCTTCAGCAGGCAGAAATCGAATGCCTGAACGCAATTCACATTTGGCGGGAGACTCTATTTTTCGAAGCATGTTTATGTGCTCCCTACGTACTCAGAAATGACAATTGCGAATGGACACGTTCCCCGGGCCAATTAGAGACACTGCGCACAGACCTAGCGGATTTTCCCCGAAGCTTTCCTTTAGCGACCAATCGAACCTTGAAAAATAAATAGACCTCGTATATCTCTGATAATATATGGAGTTGAATTTAAAGTTAGAATCCATCAAGGAATTTACAACTAGAATTAATGATAAGTTTTTTACAAGAACGATTAGTAATAATCCCGCTAACTTCGCCGAAATTCTGAACTACGAGATTCTGATCGAGGAATTCACCGCCCATTCTTACGCTCTTTCACCGTCCACTTCATTTGCATGGATCAAGCGGACCAATGACATAACAGACTAATCGCTTGGACTCGTCGGAAAAGTATTTTCTTATTTTCCGCTGTCGTTATGCACTATGGAATACTTCTGATGTAACCGACATATAGAACGAATTTTTATAAACACTTTGAGTGTTTACTTTCTATATTTTGGACATTCCTCCGAGTATTCATGTGCGACATGCTACTTCTGCCTTTCGAATTCTAGACTTTGCTGATCCTCTAGGTAGCTTCTAGCCCCCGATGCCTGCAAATTCGCAGATATTTATTTCCGCTCTTTAACAGTTGACTGTCTGTTGTATATAATGTAAATAGTGAACTTTTACTTGATTTTTCTTTTATTGTTTATATCCTGTATGTTTTACTCTGTATAGTAGTTGGCGAGTTTTAAGCGTTTCGGACTCGCCACCACATCCCACGTGACTAATCTCAAGCGTTGCTTTCAAAACATCAAAACAAAGGGCTCCTTCTTGTATCACCTCTTCAAGTCTGCCTCGTATGCAGAACTCTCATCTTCGAACTTCATCATATATGAGGCCCAGTCGGGATTCTCTGAGATACTGGCAAGAGCAGGAACGAATTATCCTGCCGAATGTCAGAAAAAACATCAAAGCATCATACTGCTCACCTAAGAACAACCTCCTCCAGTCTCTTTGTTTTCAATTTGCCGTTATATGAAAAACCAGCAAACAAACAAAAATTCCTCTAAACATTTTCTTTAAGACTCCTTGAACAATGTCTTAAAATATTTTTTGTATCTTTGATGTTAATAAGTGGATTTCCTTTTATTGCAGTCATTTAATTGCACCCTACTGTAACAATATTTTTCCTTTTTTTTTTGTCTGGATAAATGTTTCTCAAAAATAATTCTGCAGCGAGGTTTGCATTCGGCTGTATGTCGTGGAGAAAGACGATGCACATAATGTTTTTTCGCCTTTTTAAGATTCCAATCCCCCCTAATCACTATCTGTATAGCTGACACTCAGCATTCTAATCATTTTGCAACTATCCATTGACTTCGTAGATTTATTTTTAACATTAAAGGTTTTACTAGTCTGAAAGACTAGTTTTTCTCCTCGGATATGTATTTGAGACCATTTTTTTTAAATTTGAAGCTAAACGTTTTAGTCCAAAGGGGAAATTTACCCAGAAGAACTATTAATTTCATTTTGGCATTTTGTGTTGATTCACTACAAGCGTTGTTTCCCTTTTCAAATTGTTGACACCGAATATTATCGCCCTGTATTACATTTAAAGAAATTTAATAATGAAGAATCTACATAAATGTATGTATGTTTCTCGCATTGTGATAAAATAACGGTACCTAGAGCCATCCAATTTTGAATAACGTAAGTTTTCACCCGAATATAGGCACCTGGAAGCCCAAATTTAAAATTTGGAACTTGTTTTATTATCTATTTCATATTTTGTAAAACTTTAACGAGTTTTTTATTAACAATCTCAACGATTTCAAAGCCAGCAATGGCAACGTTGTATAGAAAAGCATTTTTATCTGCAGCGCTTGCGACTGTGTATCGGAAATTCTAAAGCTAGGCACATTTTAAAATTATTTTGCGATATTGTTTTTGAGTTGAATTTTATGGTTTATGTGCGAAAAAGGTTATATTTAATAAATAAAGGTAATATACAAAATGTTAAAACGTCCCTTTGGAAGTAATTTAAAATCTGAAACCTTTCAGATTTTTTTTAATGTGAATTTATTTTTTGACTTTTTTTTCCTTTCGATTGAGAATATTATCTGTCGTAGCTTCAGATATCGTGAAACCATGCCTTTCAGACCTTTTTTCAATAGCTAGACAGGAATTATTTTCCTCGGAAAGAAAACAAACGTAACCGTCCATCCACTGCTTTGTTAAAAGCGCCATTTTGTATGAAACAATACTTTGAATTAGCAGACGATAATTTACACTTTAAAAAATAAAACTGCAGTTTAAAAAATTTCCAACTAGACTAACTTTTTTTTTTTTTAAACAAAGCAAAATCATCTAAAAAGTGTGCGAATAGCCTCTGTAAGTCTCATGACTAACTCATCACTTGCAATCACGTCATGCAGCCAGTCATTGGCGTCATCATTTTGTTCACCGTTTAAGGAAGAATACTACATACATTAAAAGGAAAACTACAATATAATTTGTTCGCATAGAATCACTTCTTCACTTGTCAGGAAAAATACATTAGGAGCACTTTGTTGCAAACTTCAGTGAGCCGGATACACCGCATCTTATGTGGTATCCCGGCGATAGATTTCCAGACTAGACTAGACTTCTTCCGCAAATTATATTCTGCCTATGAAAATTTTCACCGCGATTTAATATTATTATTTGCACTACCAACACGCGTCATATGCCAATGAGCCTATTAATTGTAATCTCTTTCCTATCTGCTTTTTGCTTTAGTGTTTGTATTGTGTATAAAAATATTAAAAACCAAAAAAATTATAAAATATAAAAATACAAAAAAGTACAAAAACCTAAAAACTTATAAAAATATTAACGATGTTTTAAGTTTTGCCTTTCTCGCTATCCCTAGCCTTTCTCGAACCTGTGGCTCCCTCTATTGAGCATCAAGTTAAACACTTCAGCATTTTTCCTATTTCTGGTCACTATTTATTAATTATGATGTGGAGGTACATGGTTTTGAACCATAGGCACTCCGTGATTTTTAATCATTGGCACTGGCTGTCTTTTATTAGAAGGAAGAATACTACAACTGATTGATTGACTGAAAGACTAAAAACCCTGAAAAGTGTAATATTAAGCCTTCCCCGCTGTACGGGTTTAGCCTTGAAATTTCAGAACTTCCTAGACTGTCATGACTAAAGTTTATTTTATTGATTATAGTTCCAAAAGGACCTTCTTCCTTTACACCTTGACTCTTTTTCTTCCAATAAATATACAGTGGATACCCGTTATTTTATGATAATTTTCTTTTCTATTAGCCTCATTTCCATTTCCCTGCCAGAATCTAAATTTTTAGCTCGATAGGGGAAATTCGGCTGTTAGTTTAAGTTAACTGCTTGTCAAGCATGAGTCGTGCTTTATGTTAAAGTTCTGACTTAATAAAAAGTTAATTTTTTAAGCCTTCTCACAGCTCGTTGTTATCTACAGTCGCAGCAATAATTTGCTCCAAGGTTGTTTAGGGCTTAATTTATACTACCAAAGAATACCAAACTCTATAAATTAAATAATTCTCTTTACGAAGTTCATCTACAATTTTACATCACGAATAATAAAAGTGTAAGCTCCTAAATAAAAAATATATATGAATAGAATTGCATTAGAAAAGCTATAAGACATTATCTGTCTCATTGAACAAGTGGCGTCCCATGGTTTTATTAAATTTAAAATTACGGATAAATTTTGGAGAGATAATTACTTAATCTTCTGTTCAAACAAATTATATAATAAATTATTATCCTTCGTTTAGTTCACTAATGATTTTACGAGTTTAAAGTAAAAGTTTACTTTAGAAAAATTTTTTCACATATTATTATATTGCTGCCTACACACAGATTCATAATAGATCGAATGCACACAAGACCGATGATAGATTGATAAAATTTATTTTATCAAAAGGAACACTTCAGTGTTTCGCAACTTTCCATAAAAATAGTTGTACAATTCTTCAAAATATCACAGAGTATAATTACTTCAAAATACTATGAATGTTACACACAACGCAATGCAAAGCGCATTGAACGAGCGAAGCTAACCCGGAGATATCTCAGTACACCGACTCACGCTGAACTAGCCACGCATAACAACAACAGAGAGTAGATGCTGTCTTCCGTCTTATATGGTTTTCATATAGTCACCGAGATATTCCCAGTACATACTGCTTTTCGAAATTACTATTAGACAGACTGAATACGGCTACTATTCAATTATAATACCTATCAGGGTGATTCATGGACAGGGTCAAAACGTCGCCAAATGGTTGCCAAGTTCAGTGAGTTTTTCCGATTTCTCCTCAAATTTGGCAAAAAAAAAATTAATCTCGAAAATGATACCAGCTTGGCGATATCTATCCATTATAGCGAGGCAGCTATTTACTGAATGTTAAATATATTTGCCGCTGGATTCTTACTTTTTCGCAAGCTTTGCTTCTCTAGATTTTTCATGTTACATTATACAGTTAAATACAACAATCTCACATATAATTTCCCTCAAATCAGCTCTATATGTACAAAACTCGTAACAATACAGACATATATATATATATATATATATAAATTAAAAGTAAACTAATAAGCCCAAGACTTGCGCTAAAGCTGCAAAGTAATAAAGCAATAATTCACTATAAATTATAATAAGAAAACTCTCCATACAACATCTCCAAGCAACGGAAATTCAATTTAAAAACATCATTGAAAAGGTATTTTTCAGAATTTAAAAAAATTATAGAATTTTCAGTCCTCCTTGCTTTAAACAATTTAAGGAAAAACTTAAATCGCAAATATGTCAAAATCAAAAGGAAACTTACTTAAGTATTGAAAAACCAGTTATTGTTATTGATTGCAGATTAATCGACTTATCGAGGGGATAAACCAATCTACCATCAATTAACAGTAACTAAAATAAGAGAGAGTGTTTCATCTTACTTCCAAGTAAGCATCAAATTATTTGCTAGATTCAAATCATAAATCCAATTGATATTCAATTAAAATAAAGATATTAGTCCACTATACCAAAAGAATTCTCTTAAAAAGCAAATGATCTTTAAAATTAAAATTTTTTACTAAGAATACAATTAATCTGAACGAGATGCTTACTTTAGAAGACATATCCCCTACACTCTCTTTTCATTTCAAATACAAAAGTACAAACAAAAGTAGATTCAAGAAAAAATTTTAAAAATCATAAGAAGATTAAAAAAGAAATAATCCATAAAATTTAAGTTAACTGTAGTAAAAAAGAAATTTAAAAATCAAACTAGTAAGCAAAAATTAACCAACTTGCCTTCGAAATTTCAAAACCAAATGACAGGAATGCAAGCACGTATTAAGAGATGGAAGCAAAACGGTAGTCGTAATAAGTAGTTTTCTATTGAAGAAAGTTTAGCCTAAATTGGAGACAAAACTACAAAGTTTCTTGGAGATATAACACATAGAGAACAGGCTGTTATTAAAATAGCGCTAAAAGCTGCTACTAGTTTGAATTTATATGCATAATGAAAGTATGTTTGGAGATGTTATATGGAGAGTTTTCTTATTATAATTTATAGTATATATATATATATATATATATATATTGCGGTTTTACCTTTTTTGTACTTGTTCGTATTCAGTGTTTCATTCATTTTTCGATGAATGAATAAATTGTTATCAAAATGTAAATTCATTTTCTTTCATAATTATATTCTGCAGTGCATAGTCATTTACCATGTAAATGGCGCAGCATAACGTTTTTATGTTAAATGTCAAACGAATCCCACACTTTTAAACCCTACTCTTTCTCCATTCTTCCATGCATGTAGAACAGCGTCTGCCTTACGGATAAATCTGTAGCTTCTGTAGAGAAGGGCTAAGCGTAACAAACCTTACAGGGACATTATATACTACTATTACGAAATACTCAGCTACGGTAAGATATATATATACCGTAGCTGATATATATAGCAAAGCGCATATAGGGTTGCCAGAAAGCGGGTATAGGGTTGCCAGCAAATGGCAAAAAGAGGTAGGGGTGCCAGAATTGGCGCAAAATCGCCCATTCGGCGATATTTGACTACAAAACTGGCGATACGCCATAGACGGAGCCGGAACATTCTAGAAAGAATTATTACCGGTTTGCCCCAGAATGTTCTCAAAGGCAGGCCAAAAGCTATATAAACCCTGCCCATACGCGGAGTAGCAGTGCATCTTGACTTTATCGCGGAGAGTATTGAGAGTACGTTAAGTTCAGTAGTAATATCTTGAGCTCCGAGAGCGACAAAACCGAGTCGGGAGAAGTACTTTAGTGCTTTGTTCTGAAGCGGCGGGCTATGCTGCTGATTGTTTCAACGTATTTATGGCAGTTTTTCGACGGCTGTAAACGTGTCTTTGGAACTCTCCTGTACAATACTGACGAATAAATTTTGTTTTGTTTCTTCATCAAGTTGTTGTCAATCACTCCAAATCTACGAACCCGTAGAACGCACACTACATATGTAAAGGGAATATTATTACACAGCCTTTCCTATAGTTACTAGATAAGACATGCGAGTTAAATGTCTGCCATTAAAACACAGAAGTAACGTATTCTTTCTAACACAAAGAAAATTATTAAAGAGTCCGTCGTGAATTTCGCAGATTATTAGTTACTCTTAAATAAATAAGTGATCAAATTTATTAAAAGTCTAAATTATAATCATTCTTACTCTAACATAATCAGATGCACATTCTGCTTCTCCTTCAAGATCAAGCTCAAGTATCGTCAACTCTACCCGCTCCCCGGGAGGATAAAAAATATGCCAGAAACAAGTCGTTTTCAATGGATAGCCGTTAGGGTAGTTCGGAGAAGTAATGAAGCCTGAATTCTTATTCTCAATATCTCCACCACACCCTAAAAATATAATAATGCATAAGAAACAATAATAATTTTGCTGATAATAATGATAAATCACTTTTTAACTGGAGAATATATCACATTCAAGACAATAACCCATATAAAAAATCTGATATAGACCCCGCACAACTTCCTTGTACAGCCTATTAAATTATACAAATTTTGGCTAAATTTAATTTAAAATTATTTCCTCGAATTTCATAAGAAATATATTTCTCTTTCAATCAATTCAGTTCTCATTTCACAGCAAGCCAAACGTACACTGCGCAGAAAAAAAAGAGGGACAGTTCTATATCTCCCGTTCTACTGGGCCAATTGATGAAATTCAAATTGCGATTTCCATGTCTCGAAAGCGCGACTTAGGATATATATTAGATTTATATATACTTTTGTTCTAATATAGGTATTTTGACACGAAATGGGACTTTTTCTGAAATAACATACCAATTTTTTTCCATATTTCAATTCTGCGACTCAAATTATACCGAAGTATTAAATTTTGTAAAATGTGGTGCGAAATTTACGGAGAACATCAAAAATTTAACTTGCCGCATTTTTTTCAGCTTGAGCCAAGAATAATTCACTTGGCCAACTTTTTAATATATAGTAACCTATTTTCCTTCCCCTTCCATTGTGCAGGAGCCGCAAAAAAGTAACATCGTTCCTACCTTTTTACATTGCAGACGAGCGGAAAACAGTCACATCGTTCCTACTTCCAAATAATTTTAACAAACTGCCTAAACCGCATTTCATATTATTATCGCTTTCAACAAATATGCGAAATTTCAAAACGCGCTAATATATAAATTCACATATCTATTAAAAAATTTTCAACAAAAACCTCTATGCTTAGAAATAAATCTACTTTAAGATGAATATAAAACTTTTATGGGTTGTGGTTTAAAATGCTTTTTGAAAAATTTATGAAAATTATTTAAAAATACAAATTTTAAAAATAAATCATAAAAAATGGTTGAATTTTGTTTAGAATAAACCTAAATTTCCAACTGTGTAGGAAGGAACCAAATAAGTTTCACAAAAAAAGAGATGTTCATAAATACGTACCAAATTGAATTAACATTGAGGAACTAAAATTTTTAGAGCTAATATTTTAAAAACTGTTCGAGCGATTTTTACAAAACTTGGGAGTTTGGCATAATTTGAGTCGTAGAATCGAAATATGGAAAAACATTTATGTCATTTCAGAAAAAGTCCAATTTTGTGTCAAAGTTCCTATAGTTGAACAACGCTATATATAAATCTAATACATATCCTGAGTCACGCTTTTGTGACATGAAAAACGCAATTCGAATTTCGTCAATCGGCCCAGTAGAACAGGAGATATAGAATTGTCTTTTTTTTCTTGCTTTCGTGCGGTGTACATAAAAAATCAGAATATCTTCCTTAAAAATTTCAAAATGCTAACAATTGTAGACTACCTAAGAAGACCAGATCTTTTAACGATATAAAAATGTGCACTTTCATACCTAACATCACTTTAAGAATTAATTTAAATGTGATACTAATAAATTCTTTATCAGTTTAAAGACAATTTTATAGAAAAATGAATAGATCTTTATAATACGTTATTGAAATTACAAGTTTAGCACGAAAATCCATGTTTCTAAGAAAGGTGGGGGATCTTGATGAAACTATTCCAAGACAATGGAATACAGGCACAGAAGAAGCGCGTAGGACACAAGAACTTCGCCGCAAGTATAGTTCCACCACCCTAATTGCGCATCTCCTCCTAACACATTTTGCAACAGTATCTTTTCTGGTGAAGGCTAAGGTTATCACGCAAGGGAGAACTGTCGTTAGCCCTTGGCAAACAAACTCCATAATGGTTATCTAGATGAAATTCCAATATTTTTGAGAAATGATCATTAGCTTTTTAGGTCTATCCCCATGGGCATGGGAAAACTGTCGTCAGCCCATGCCAAACAAACTTCGTAATGGTTAACTAGATGAAATTTCAATATTTCCCAGAAATGATCATTGGCTTTTTAGGTCTAGCTACATGGGCATGGGAGAACTGTCGTCAGACCATGGCAAACAAACTTCGTATTTGTTATCTAGATGAAATTTCAATATTTCCGTAAAATGATCATTGGCTTTTTAGGTCTAGCTCCATTGGCATGGAAGAACTGTCATCAGTCCATGGCAAACGATCTTCGTAATGGTTATCTAGATGAAATTTCAATATTTCTGAGAAATGATCATTAGGTTTTTAGGTCTATTTCCATGGGCATGGGAGAACTGTCGTCAGCCCATGGCAAACAAACTTCGTATTTGTTATCTAGATGAAATTTCAATATTTCCGTAAAATGATCATTGGCTTTTTAGGTCTAGCTCCAATTTTGATCTCTTCTCCATAGGATCCTTCATTCCAGTGCCATATTTTCTCCAGAGATCAGCAAATTCTATTTTCCCCCCAGTGTTGTTAGTGTCATGGAAAAATTTTCTCTCATAATGCAGTACAACTCCAGTTATGTAAATTCCGACTATCCGAATCGTTAATTATTCGAATCGCTTTCGGAATTTTAGAATTTTTCAAAATCAGCTGAAGAAGAGGAGGAAAAAAGATAAAAAGAAAAAAAAAGCTTTTTTAATGACTTCATAATAGATTTGAAACAGAGAAGATTTTCGCTCCAGTATTTTTTTGCTATAGGTTTGAAAAGGAGGATATTTAGAAGGCCGTCATGTTTATTTACATTTCACCTCTCTTTTCTCTTCTCAGGATATTTTTCTGTGGTGAATCACATTCACATATCCATTCAATATTCAATGACATTTCATGTTACAGTTCTAATACTAAATCTTTTTCAAGTTTTAATATCACTGCAATTTATTAAAAAATATAAATTTGCATTATCTATATATGAAATGAATAAGATACTTGAATTAAAATTTTGAACGGTGCTGCCACCTAGTGGTGACATTTCCTACATGAGAGGTGGGGCATATTTGAGACAGCCTTTTAATTTCAACTATCTTTAATTAATGTATATGAATTCAAACAATATTTTTATTAGAAAATGAAACTTTCAAATTAAATATTCATTCTAATAACAAAAGTTTTGTTCAAACGATTTAAATTGTATAAGAAATTAAGAAAAAAAAACTGCTTCAAAATTAGACCTGCAAAGAATTTTTTCCTACATTATTTTCATGAATGAATACTGCTGCTGCCATCTGCTATACATTTAGAAAACTAAAAGGCGTAATTCTATGTATTTTAAATGGAATTTTGCAGCTTTCATCTCAGAGATAAAAATTTATAAAAAAGGTGTGACACCTGGCGTCCCACCGACCGTCAAAGGGGGTAAACAACATTTAGGTCTTTCAATTCTTCCAAGAGTGTTTACGTATTGGCAAGATACTTTCACATATGGTATCTTTGATCCAAAGCTTCAAATCTGCAAGTGAAATTCTCATTTAGTTGCTTTCTTTTGTAACAATTATACTAATCTTAATAAAACCAATAGTAACGGAAGAAAGTTTAATCGTTTCTTGATGACCTTTCAGGACTTTTCATTCTTCCTTTACAATGTCCGATAAGGTTGACTTGTTGAAAGAAATAATTTTGGGTTTGACATCAGATAAGTTGTGGGGTTCCACCCTTTTATTTAACCACTAAATGTGAAGGAACCCCGTGAATAGCTAAGCGATTAATCGCATAAGTCGAATAACAGAAACGTAAAACTCACGGAGGGTTAATTACGTTTTATTTCTCAAAATAAGAATGAACAGTTGGCCCCTTTATCAGGACGTACAGCAGACCCTCCACTTAAGCTTGAAATCAAAATAATAAGGAATAACATTAATAATAAGAAATAATAAATATATATATAAAATAAAATATAAATAAATAAAATAATAAAGTACCGGACCCATTTTGATGTTTAATAACTCATAAAATAATAAAGATGAATTAAAATTAATAACCTAAATGGTTAGATAGACTCAAAGAGTTTCATGACCCTTGTCAATGAACTTCCACGTGTGCCCCTTTCGTCGTACGGAGAATATCGAGTCGATATTCAATTTCACGCCAGGTACCGACAAGCATGTCGGCATCCACGGAGGCTATTTCATCTAGATCGCTGTTGTAATTCCGGCTTTTAGGTCATCCATGTTCGACCCTCTCCTCCTGTAAACGTTGTCCTATACAAATCCCCAAAGGAAAAAGTCCAGCGGCTTTATATCAGGTGATCTGTGTGGTCAAAGAATTGGACCTCCTCGCCCAATCCATCTTCCTGTAAAATGGTCATTTAAAGAACTACGAACCATGGTACCCCAATGAGGTAGTGCACCATCTTGTTGCAAAAAGACATGTGGCTGAAGCTCTTCTAGTTGTGGAAATACGAAGTTTTCCAACATGTCTAAGTATACGAGTGATGAGACCGTCTTTTCTGTAAAAAGAAAGGCCCAATGACTCGGTCGTGCATTAGTTCACACCACACATTAAGCTTTGGGGAATCCCTTTGTGCCTCACGGCATTCATGGGAGTTTTCAGATCCCCACATGCGCACATTATGGCGATTCACAATGCCAGAAAAATGAAAGGATGCTTCGTCGGAGAACATTATGCACTTCAGAAATTCAGTATCATTTTCTATCCTTCTTAGCATATCTGTTGCAAAGGCCATCCTCCTAGGCCTATAATAATAGGCAATAGTTGCCAAAAACAAAAGAGAGAAAAATGCAATCAATGAGCAGACGATATTTAGAAAAGTTCAGATATTTAGACTAAAAAATGAAATTATCTGAAATTAACCACACGCGGCAGACGATATTTACGAAAAGTAAAGATATTCAAACCTGAAGAGGAAAATATATAAGCTATTCCATCAATAAATGCCATAAGTTTGTTTATATCTTCATTATTTTATGAGTTATTAAACATCAAAATGGGTCCGGGACTTTATAAACACCCTGTAATATAAATAAAATAAAATAAATGTAATATAAATAAAATAATAAGAAATGACACTTAACTAATGCTCAAGGGGACGGGGAACTAAAATAGCTAAAAATCAACCAAAATATTGAATTTGTTTTTTTTTATTGTCCTAAAATTCCATATTCTTAATTACATAGTATGCGAAAAACCGAGTTCAAATATTCTAATTTTTAAATAAGTTACAAGCATTTAAAATCTGTAAACAAAGTAAATTTTGCCCTCTAAATTTTGGAGAAAATGTATTTCAGCAGTTATTTACTGATGTTATAATTTATACATTTGCCCAAAAGAAGTGTTTATTTCTAAAAAACAAGCTAGAAATGTTGATATTGGCAACTATGAATTTAACTTTGGTTATGTAAATGCTATACGCGTAGAACAGGAGGAAGCAAACTTGTTCTCATTACTCATTGCAAAAACACGTGATCAACGTCGCTCGATCAACGTCATCAAGCAAAAAGAGAAGTTTAGCAGCTTGGGAAAAACAGAAATAGTAAAAAATATTGTAAAGCATTAAAAGTGACAAATGAAGGTAAAACATATAGTGCGGGTAAAATTTAAATGTTTCATTGGCTATAATGCATAAATTGTTTCTACCTACAACTTCGAATCGCATACCAATTTGCGATATGTTTATTTTTGTCATATTTAATATTATGATACTAAAAATAGTTAAATGATACGAAAATGTTATCTAGTGTTTACAAATTCATATTTAAAGTCAATTTGCTGTTTCTCATGACCATGTATTAAAGGCGAGTTTCAAGAAAAACTTTAAATTTGGTTTTCTCAAAACAAATTTTTTCTCATTTCGTTTGTTTTGAAAATGCTCGATGCGTCTCATTTTTAGTTAAAAATGAATGCTATTTAAAAAACCTATCTTGTTATATGTTTCAGTCGATCTGTGTATGCATTTTTGGATATAAGGGTTTTAAGAAGTTTAAACTTGTGATAAGTTTTTCTTCACAAGTTTAAAGTTTTTAAAAGTTTTTTTTTTTACGAGTTCCGAAAACTGGATATAAATTCACAAAAATCCTTTTTAAAAATTTCTGATCTATCGTATTTAATAACGGATGCACAGAAACTTTTGTCAACTCTTTATAACTAACTACAAAGAAAAATTAGGAAAAAATATTGAAAATTAGACCGCAAGGAGCGTTTTAAATCTTTAATTAAAATAATTAATTATTTGTTTTAAAAATTTTTAAATTAAAATAAATCAAAATTTTGAACATATATTTTATAAACTGATGTTATAATATGTATATATATATATAGATATAATTTCTTGTTGGAAACACAAAAACTTAAAAAACTAATATTTAAAGTCCTTAAAAAACTAATATTTAAAGTCCTTAAAAAAAGTAATATTTAAATTCCTTAAAAAACTAATATTTAAATTCCTTAAAAAACTAATATTTAAAGTCCTTAAAAAACTAATATTTAAAGTCTATTTAATACACAGGTTCCCCTTAACTAAAGAGATATAGCCGAAGCTATCAAAATTCTAAGTAGTTGGCGGCTAAATATCGAATCAGCTAGCGAAGCTATCAAGGGCCTGTAATACGGTCGAGCGTAGTAACCGCTTAGAGAGTCGTAGCCAAAAGGAAAACACTCGCTAGTCGGAAAGTCTGCGGCTGTCTCTCAAAGTCCTGGGTCCTCGGTCATTGCTTGTGTAAGTGGTGTACGACCTAACTGGTGTAACAATTCCCATCTTTGATGAAACGTCCGTTTTAAATTAGAGAACTTCCTGTTTTCAAGAAAACTAATCTTCAGGTAAATTAACTACGGAAGTGCATGTGTGGATTCCTTGCGAACTATCCCAGTGTCCGCTAAATGACCGGAAAGGTGATCAACAAAAGGAAGTAGTAAGGAACCCTCCCCGTGTGGTTTCTTTGGGACACTAACGTAAAAGGAAAGAAAGCGGTTTTTTGTAGAGACTTTGTTAAGAGATATGCTGTACGTAAGTCACGCCCACAGCATATCTCTTAACTCTTAACAAAGCATCAAGCGGAACTTTTGTATATTAGGTTGTATTGTAACGATGTTTTACTTTTATTACTCAAGAAATCTTTATTAAGTTTTAAAATAAATATTTAAAAAACCGCTGATTTGTTTATTCATCCATCACGGATGATCTTACGTTACATGGACTTTACCATCCATTTCTGTCCTAAAAGGAAAAACATAAATAATGAATAAAAAAACTGGCAGAAAAATCAGTGCAGAATGGCGTTCATTCTTCGCCGAGGCCAAAAATGGCAGACGGTGAGCCGGGCTAGGCCCGAACTCGTGCCGTTCACACTTTATACTCAATGACGCTAGCGGAGCTAAGCGACGCATGGAGCGCCGCTCTATCTAGCCTAGCTCGTTCAGACTTACTGGAAGTGTTTACTAGCGACAGCCAATAAGCAAAGATCGCGCGTGCGCGCTTTCATTTGTTTACATTTCGTAGGAGACAGTCTTCCACCGTGAATCTTTGATCGATACAGGGAAAAACTGAGGGTTTTTTTTTAAAATGGTTCCACCGAAATGTATGGTGAGCAGAAAACAACGAAAATGTATTTTGTTGCTGAGTTTTCTTCGTCATTTAATACACAGGTTTCAAATCATCAAAAATTATTTACAAAAACAAAAACATGTTTCATTATTACGTTTTATTGTTGTTACTTAATTATTATTATCAGTATTTTCATTCCAAATGATAAGCGAGTTTATAAAGTTGATGCCATTCATTTTATTAGCTGAGGTAAATAACCGCACCTTTTTTTTATGATGAAACAAATTTAGAAGAAAGAAAAATACAGTGCTGGCCACCGTAAATGCAACACCCTGAAGGAAGCATGCATATAACATGAAATTTACAACATGCATTAGCGGAGGTGAGATATGCAAATGATTAGAATTTCAGCGCAGACGCACATCACGCGCGCCTGTGGCGCCACTTCACAGCGCTATTTAAGGCTTGGAGATTTCGACGATTTCAAGTTCGGTAATTGTGTTTTTCTTGTGGTTTTTTCAAAAAAAAACGATTAATTATGCCTCGTAGTAAACAGCGATCATCGTTTGATCAAGTATACGATTTCGGCAGAGGAAGGATAGTGGCCTACCGAGAGTATGGATTATCGTTCAGGGAAATCGGTAGTCGTGTTGGACGAAACCTGTAATGCGGATATGTGACCGTTGGTAAACAACTGTAATGCGGATATGTGACCGTTGGTAAACAACTGTAATGCGGATATGTGACCATTGGACGCAAAAGGGTACGACGGACCGATGTGTTCCATCGCAGCCTCCTCAGTGCACCACTTCACGTAATGACAGGAACATTGTGCGCATGGCAGTGGCGGATCGCTCAGCCACATCACGAACCTTAGCACAGCCCATTCAGTGTATAACGCATCATCTAGTGTCTGCGTGTACCATTCAATGCCGTTACAGCAGAATGGTCCGTCCGCAGGACGTCCATTGCTTCGTCTACCCTCGATGCAGAACCAGAGACGTCTCCGCCGCCAATGGTGCGATGAAAGAAGGATGTGGAGGGCAGAATGGAATGAAATTGTCTTTACTGACGAGTCACGCTTCTGTCTGCAACACCACGATGGTCAAATTCGAGTCTGGAGACACCGTGGAGAGAGGATGCTGAACAGCTACGTTATGCACATCCACACTGGTCCTGCACCGTGTATTATGGTATGGGGCGGTATTGGATATCACTGTCACACTCCCCTAGTACGCATTGTCGGTACTAGCCAGTGCTACATCTCCAAGGTGTTGGAACCATTTGTCCTTCCTTACCTTCAGAGCTTGCCCACAGCCATATTTCAACAGGATAATGCGCGACCACACGTGGCACGCATTGTCCAAAGGTTCTTCGTCAATCGCCATATTGAATTGCTTCCCTGGCCGGGTCACTGTCCGGATCTTTCGCCGATAGAAAACATGTGATTCATGGTTGCTGAACGATTGACACAGATTCCATCCCAAGCTGTCACACCTGATCAAATTTGGCAATGCGTGGAAACTGTTTGGTTTACTGTACCCCAAGAAAACATCCAAAGTCTCTTTGAATCAATGCGAGGCGTGTGGCAGCGGTGATCTCCAACAATGGCGGCTACTCTGGCTACTGATTCTGGAAGGAACCACACTTCACAGAACTGCATAAATTTAATCATTTGATTTTTGGTCAACATGTTATCTACTAAATAAATTTTGTTGTGATATCTCTTGTCTCTTTGGTGTTGCAATTTTGGTGGTCAGCAGTGTATTACATTAACGCATATGTCTATTCTTTGCTTTCACTACTTTTAATTCCATTGCTAATTTTATAATGCAGTTAGATATTTATCTGAGATCATTGATATCAGTAAATTAGTTTCCGTATTCAAAATCTAAACACAAAAATAGTATTAAATGGAAAAGAAAATTACTTAGTATTCCGATGAAGATGATCTGAAATCATCATCCAAGCGTATTTTATCTGTGTTTTTGTAGTTCTTAAGTCGACTATCCCATATAACGGGATGTCGCTGGATTTCGGCAATTAGACTACAATTTTCGCTCACATCTTACGAAACAACGAAATACATAAAATAAAGAAGCATCTCATCCACTATACAGCGATAAATTAAAATTAAAAGTATCCTTGTCAGAAGATTTTCCCGATATTCAAAGATCCTAAAATTTTTAATTTACTTCAAAACATATCTACATTAGCACAGGAAATCAATGAAACGCAGAATACCCATAACGGCCTGGCCAAAAATGGCGCTTAGTGAAAAATGAAATGCGAGGCAGGCTCCAACTCCCGATCAGGAAGTCTATAGCATGATAGCTTTATTCGCTCGGCTGATACGTCTAGTTCTGGTGCTCTGAATGCAAGAATTAATTTTTGATGTGTATTCTGCGTTTCTTTAATTTCTTGTGCTAATGTAGATATATTTTGAAGTAAATTAAAAATTTTAGGATCTTTGAATATCAGGAAAATCTTCTGAGGAGGATAATTTTTATTTTAATTTATCGCTGTATAGTGGGTAAGATTCTTCTTTATTTTTCCTACCTTGTTGCTTCGTAAGATATGAGCGAAAATTGTAGTCTAATTGCCGAAATCCAGCGACTATCAAGATTTGGACTTCTCGTGAGGCACTACTTTAACGTTATTTTAAAGTGGATTTTAAGATCTTTAAAATGAATATACGGATAATAACTGTGGAGTAAAGGCCGTCAGGTCGTATACTCTTCCTCACTTGAAATCAAATCAATCAATCAATCGCTCATACCATCAGCCATGTTCTTTATTTAATTTCGCACGCTTCTATTGATGACGATGATTTGAAATACTCTCCTGATTGGTAGGTTCCATGTGTCGACTAGCTGCGTTTTGCGTGAAGTTCAGATTTTTAGCTGACAAAAAACCAGTTTTTCTCTAGCTAATCCGCAGTGTTTTCTGTGTCTATTTCCCTAGCTCCGATATTTCCCAGTGTGAACGCCGCTCAAAACGGAACATTACCTACTGAGCTATGGATCGTCGCATAAGATAAGTAATTTAGGCGTCATGAGCAAAATTCAGCATAAGCTCTACAGTTCTGAAAGCGATGAGAAGTTTATCTATAGTATTTTTGCCATTTTTAATCTGATGAGCTAGAATACAGATATTATTGAAAACTTGAGGATCTTGAAAGATTTCTATGATTTGTGTGATTTTTGGAACCTGTTCTTCTTTGATTTATTTTTTCTGATTTATTTTATCTGAGTTATTTTTTCTTTAGTGCTTTGCTACAAGAGATTTTAATTTGTAAAAGTTTCTGAAGTAACTGGAGTAGTAAAATTAAGAAAGTCTCCTTTTTTAGGGGGAGATGATATGTTTTCTGTTTGGTTTATTTTTTACAATCTCTACTGATAATTTTTATAGAGACGTTAGGAACTTACTTGAGATTCTGAACAGAAGACGCATTTAGGTTTTTCAGTTGGTTGAAGCTGGCATGTATCTCTCGAAGTCAGTAGAACTTCGACTACTCTTACTCATTTGCATTTTAAGTTGAAATTAGGATGGACAGGAAAACAGCTTAAACTAAACATAACTGTTAAAATGTTAGGATAAACCTTACAAAGTTAATATCTTTTCTAAGAGAAATTTCTTCTTCCTTCGTCTGATTAGGCATGTCGCAGATCTGCAGTTGATCACACACCAAGGGAACATGTTTTTTTAACACAGATGAGATATTTTAAAAGCGTGCGACACTTTCTAACTCAATCACCAAGAGTAAGGCATGCAAAGCAGGGCTTGTTATCTATCTGCCTATCCTCTAGTGTAAGTTTTTGAGCATTAAAACAATCAGCGTTAGCATGCTTGCCTTCACAAAATATGAAAATTTCATGCTTTCAAGTTCTTTAGTGGATTTCGAACTACGAGGTACGGTTTAGCCTGATAGTTATTTGAGAAATGTGCTAAGGGGGAAATGCTAAGTATCCACGTTGAGTTATTTCGAACGACTATTACGCTGTAAGCGACATTTATTTTGATTAAAAATATTATACATTTCTTCCCGCTTATCTGGAGTTATTATCTAAAGGAACATCAAGGATCCCAAGTTCCATCAGTTCCGCAACAATATTAATATTATTAGATAAATCAAAAGTTTAAATGTTTTAGAGCATATCCAGCTATTTTGAAATTGTTTCTTGATTTCAAACTTTTAAATCTACTTCCTCTTTGCTGGATTGTTACTGATTCTGCTTACGTATAAAGTTCTAAAACTTACCTTTCATTGTCCATTCTAATCTGAATCGGGCTCCACCAGTCCAGAATTGGCGGAATTCCACAACCGCTTTGCTCGTTGAAGTCTCGATTGTCTTAGGAAGGATAGTCGATCTGCTGCAGTAGCTAAATAACCGATGATAGCTTTCATATTCATCAACTTCTTCAATCTGCAAAAATACCATTTGCTTGAAATAATTCTAATAGTTAAACAAATTATTTAAAGGAAATATAATTTCTGCTTTTTGATTTTGTGATGCTGAGTTCAGTAACTTATAAAAAGCAATGAAAGAGACTGTAGAG
Organism: Stegodyphus mimosarum; assembly: GCA_000611955.2. Taxonomy (NCBI): domain Eukaryota; kingdom Metazoa; phylum Arthropoda; class Arachnida; order Araneae; family Eresidae; genus Stegodyphus; species Stegodyphus mimosarum. The sequence continues at coordinate 152,219 of KK120112.1, forward strand.
TCACTAGGATTTTTGATGCTGGAGACAAGAAAAATGTGCAATGTCCTCGCCGGGACTGAACCTGAACTGACTCGAATATGCGCCGAGTGTGCTACCGTTACACCACGACGGCATGCTGGCAGCAGGGAGAAAATAACCCTATATACTCCCTCTTTTAAACGCCGAATGGGGAGTAAGGGACCCAGTCGCTAATTCCCGGTGGTGAAGAATCCACCACCATTTAGTTCAGCCGCCACTGTAGACTCATTAGTATTTTTGATGTTGGAGGCATGGAAAATGTGCAATGCCCTCGCTGGGACTCGAACTTGGGCCTCTCGAATAGGCGCCGAGTGTGCTAAAGTTTTAAGGATTTTAAGTTTTAGTAACGTTTATTTTATTTTAAAACTTTGCTATCACTATTATTTTCCATTTCCGGCCAGAATAAGAGCGAAAGAGATTTGCTTATGCAAATGACGTTCCAAACTGTAGAAGTATTTTAGATGGGGCTTTTAGCCAAGAAAAAAAGAGGGAGAAGGATTTCTGGATGCCTTTACCGCGCGTGGGCTTTTCATTGTCTGCCTTTTAGGCCAAAACTTACTTCTCGTTGATATTTCAAGATATATTGCAGTTTTTGCATTCCGCTCACTACATACGAAGTATTAAAAGGCTAATCTTCGCCTTACTACTTTCTGTAAAGCACCTAAGTTTAGTTCTTATTTAGTTAAGTTAGTTTATTTCTTATTTTATACGTTTTAGATTATAAGTACTGGTCTCTGTATCCCGAAGTGCGGGAACAGCTGTACGATGTGATAATAAAGGGTAAATTTAACCCTCCTTATCTTTGTTGTGTTTCTTGCACACGCAGGAACATAGCTTTGAGTAAGCTCCCTGTTTCGACTCGGGATTCCAGTTAGGTTTGCCAAATCAACTAGAAGGAACAGTAGTGAAAATACCTTATAAGGCAGAGATGCAAAATAACTCCATCTGCTCATTCAAGTTATTTTCATAGAGATTCTCTTCTCTTATTGTTATATTTAATATTTTTTTCATCCTTATCATTCTAATGAATTGAATGTTTCGGATGTTTTTTATCTGTGTTGATCCGAAATTTTATGAAAATCAAATATTCGAAAATTTTTCCCGAAGGCTTGTCTTTTCTATGTCAACTGGTTTCATTACCTATTCGAGCAATTTCATGCACCTAAGGAGTCGGTACACCATGCACACACACACACACACACAAAAAAAAAGGCACAGTTCTATATCTCCTGTTCTAGTGGATTAAAGAAATTTAACTTACTTTTTTCATGTCTTGAAGACTTGACTTCGGATATTTATTAGCCTTACATATAGCATTTTTCTAACATAGGTATTGTGACCCCAAAATGGATTGATTATTTCTGAAATTACATACCCATGTTAACTCTTTCACTATCAAACCGCCCTTCACGACCCTTCATTTAGACGACCGCAACCGCCCGAAAACGGTCGTAATTGCGATCTTGTTTTCTTCCCTCCCCCTAAGGTACGCAGCAGCAGGTGCAATTTCCCCAAATGCACTGCATCAGTTTACTACAGATACCTTGTCCTAAGAAGTTTAATTGTGGTTTCTTATCTTTAGGTTGCATGTGACATTTGGTTTTTGATTCTCTGATTTCAGTTGAAGACCTTCAATATAGGTTAATAAAAAATGGGGTCAAAGGCTAATGGAATCTTTGTTAGAGCGTAGAAAGGATGTCATTCGAAATTTTCACTCCTATTTCTGCGTTAATGGACGGGAAGAGGAGGAAATTGCTGTGAAACTGGAAACGTATTTCGGGCGGTTCGGTATTTTAAGGATACAAGTTCGCGAAAGGTTTGGATTTCAAAGAGTTAACCCAAGACTGTCCACCCATTTCCCCCATCAGAGCCTCCCTTCCTCAGTTCCAGGGATCTCATAGCCTCAAAGACCTTCTTCAGGATTACTACGGACAGCGGGGCGTCAGAACCATCATACAGTACGTCTGTTCTAAGAGAAGCATAATCATAGCAAATAACCAGGTCTAGGCACCTGATGAAATGTAAAGGGAGCAAGCCTCCATTCATGTATATACGTAGCGTGTTTTTTAAGTAAGGGCCATTTTGTTGTATACACTAATGCGTATCGTGCTAAGGACCATTTTCTTGTATATACTAATGCAGGCAGCAATGAGTGCTTGCGTCGTGTCCCGGCATTCCAAGGCGCCAGGTGCGCTGCAATGAGTGCTTGCGTCGTGTCCTGGCATTCCTTGGAAACAACTCTACTCAGTTCCAGCTACGTAGGTAACCTGCATGGTCTGTTCTGTGTCTTTAAAATGTTCAAGACTATCGAATCGCCCTCCGCGAGCGAGGTACAGTCAGTGATACGTTTTTTGTGCCAAGAAACTTGTCTACTGAAAACAATTTCTAGCAGATTTGTGAAGTTTACGGAGCTACTCCATGAGAGAAGGCAAAGCGCGTAAGTGGGTTAGAGATTTCAAAGCTAGCTGCGAGAATGTCCATAATCAGTCCTGCTCCGGTCGCCCATCTGTGATCACAAACGATATGGTGGCTTCAGTGGCAACGAAAATTCTTGAGAACAGACGCTTCACCTTTCAAACGAATTTCTTGAAATGTTTAGTCTAGGAACTAAAAACGACAGTCACCTCTTGCTTATCGGGATAGACGGCAAGTTTCTATGAAGAAGGTATTCAAAATGTAGTTATAAGGTAGGTGTGATACGTGTTTAAACAAACTTGGCAAATATGTTGAAAATACAGAAACGCATGTAGAATCTGAAAATAAATTTGCTTTTTGAAAATCTTGTTTCGTGTGGTTTTAATTTTCAAACGGCCCTTACTTAAAAAACGCCCCTCGTATGTAAAGATCTCCAAACTAACCCCTTTTTATAATTTTGTACTAACATACCCAAATATTGTAAGTTGGAGCACCCAACAATACTTAACGAACGCTAATGCTAAATCTGTTTATTAATAATAAGGGTGAAAAGATAAACCACCAAAACATTCAACAGATAAATCAACAACCTTTATTCGGCGGAAATTTTGTATAATCCGAACCGATGTCGAGGGCAAAACGGGTCCCCCTTTCTCAGGAGCAAAAAACTCTGCAAAAGCGAGAAAACGATTGTCGATCATTTTTATACCCTACAGGCGACCCATACAACACCCGATAGCGCCATCTGCCGGCAGAAATAGCAAAAAAATTAAGGGTTAAGTTAGTAGAATTTTAAAGGCATTAGGTAAGACTGGATTGGAATTAAAGTCATTGACTGAACAGAATAATTTTTTGTGTGTGATCGTTGCACCAGCACACCAAAAACATTTGCTGGTGGAGCGATCAGGATGACAGGCGGACGTAATAAATAATAATAATACCGATGTTATTCCATGTGTCGTTCCATTACGATTACGACTTAAACAATGCTAAAGTGAGAAGTTTTGTAAAAATCTCATGAAAAGTTTTTGAAAAGTTAACTTTCAAAATTTTAGCTCCTCAGTGTTAATTGAACTTTGTATATATTTATTAATATGTCTTTTTTTCTTAAACTCATTTGATTTCTCTTTCAGAATTCAAAGTGTGAGTTCAATCAAAAAAATCCGGGGATATTGTTCGGAGAATAGCCTTGACGTCAAAAAGGGAGAAACAGCTTATTGTGGTATGGCAGGCAATCGTTGTCATTCGATTCCTCAAGGCAGACAGCCGTAATACTTTTCCCTTGCTAAGGGATTATCTGTAGTATTACTTATTATCTGTAGTATTCATTATTAGTATTTATTATTGTAGTATAGTAATTAAAGGGAGAAACAGCTTATTGTGGTATGGCAAGCAATGGTTGTCATTCGATAACTTACTTCCTCTAGGGAGACAGCCGTAATACTTTTCCCTTGCTAAGGGATTATCTGTAGTATTTATTATTAGTATTTATTACTGTAGTATTTATTATTGTGGTATTTATTATTGTAGTACTTATTCTATAGCATTTGATTATCTGTAGTACTTACTTCCGTTGGCATGATGAAATGTCGCCCATACCCTTAAAGAAGCCAAGTAGGCGTAACCAAGGCTGTTCTCCGAACAATATCCAAATCCGGAGACATTTTGTGATTTATTTTTTAAATTTGTATTTTTTAGTATGAGGAGTATGACTTATTTTTACAATCACCTTGTAACGTTCTACTCTTTATCTGTTGTGTAGAATCTGGAGAAATAGTGATTGCAGCGAAGAAGGGTTAAAACTACCCTTCTTCTTAAACTTTTTAAATTATTTACAATGCGTCAACTCGACGCTAACATACTGCGCCTCTGCTTGGGTGGTAACAGAAACAGTAAAATCAAAACTCAAGAATTCGAGATATTACAAGTAGTGGAATTGAACTACGGGGCACATGCAATCCTGTATCCTACAGCGCGTAGATGTAGCAGCAAGATAATAGCTGTAAAGCCACATCTAACCAGCAATAAATGCTAAGCCAAAGCTTGCGTTACAACCACGCACAGAGATTTCCCAGACTCTCTAACTTCCCCTACTAGAACATCGATATTTAAACATATTCTCCCATTGGTAGTATTTGCATTTCTTACGAGAGCTACCAAATTTAAATATTTTGGCACTGACAATTAGGGGAATGAAGTCTTATAGGAAAGTATCTTAAAATTAAATTTAACTGGTTATTTAAAATTAATATAAATCCCTACAACCTTAAAGTGGATGTACCTGCAAAAAATTAGAGATTTTTATTCAAAATTTACAAAGATATACGTGAATTTACATACTGGCATGCTTTGAAATTTGGGATATTTGTTATAAGAGATAATAACGCCAAGTGTGCATTATCAACTTTGTTAAAATTATTTAAATGATTTGAAAGATCGATCTCTTTTTCGCCCATGCAGAGTGATTAAACTGAAGAGAAAATAAGTTACTATAAATTAAAAATTTCGCCAAACGACTTATTCTTGGCACAAACGGAAAAAAAGTGCGACAAGATAATTTTTTTAATTCCTTGGCACGTTTCTCACCAACGTTTACAAAATTTAAAATTTGGGTATAAATTAAGTCTTAGATTTGAAATATGGAAAAATCTCTATGCCATTTGAGAAAATTCCACTTTTATTGTCAAAATACCTATGTTAGAAAAATCCTATACACAGCGTTTGTAAAGCCTCTGTACATTTTTGCTTAAACAGGCTTTATTCTGTAATATAAGTCATTTACATGAAAATGCAACATAATAAAACACTTTTCACTTAACACTTAGTACAATTCAATGTGGCCGCCATGAGTGTCTAGGCACAATTACCAAAATTCTACTACACTCGGGAACAACTTATGTAAAGTTATTGGTATAATTTCAGCTTCCACAGCCATAATTCGCTGTTTTAATTGCTGCCAGTCTTCACCCGGTACAATCTGAACTTGACAAAACATCGTATGAAAAAGGTCTAGAGGAGTTTAAATGTAATGATTGTAGAGCCCAAAATCGTTGAGAGCCTCGACGAACGACCCATCTGGAAGAGTTTTATTAAGATACACTGCTGGCACCCAAATTGCAACACCAAGAAAGACAAGAGATATCACAACAAAATTTATTTAGTAGATAACATGTTGACCAAGTATCGAATGACTAAATTTATAGACTTCTGTGAAGTATGGTTCCTTCCAGAATCAGTAGCCAGAGCAGCCGCCATTCTTGGAGATCACCGCTGCCACCCGCCTCGGCATTGATTCAAAGAGACTTGGATGTGTTCTTCGGGTACAGCAGAACAAACAGCTTCCACGCATTGCCAAATTTGATCTGGTGTCGCAGCTTGGGATGTAATCTGGGTCAATCGTTCAGCAACCATGGACCATATGTTTTCTATCGACGAAAGATCCGGAGAGCGAGCCGGCCAGGGAAGCAATTCAATCTGGCGATTGACGAAGAACCCTTGGAAAATGCGTGCCACAAGTGGTCGGGCATTATCCTGCTGACTGTGGCCAAGCCCTAAAGGTAAGGAAGGGCAACTGGCTCCAACACCTCGGAGATGTAGCGCTGTCTGTTTAGTAACGGCAATGCGTACTAGAGGAGGGCGAGAGTGATATCCAATACCGCCCCATACCCTAATACACCGTTCAGGACCAGTGTGGCGGTGCATAACGCAGCTGTACAGCATCCTCTCTCATCCACGGTGTCTACAGACTCGAATCCGACGTTGCAGACAGAAGCGTGACTCGTCAGTAAAGACAATTTCATTCCATTCTGCCGTCCACATCCTTCTTTCATCGCACCATTGGCGGCGGAGACGTCTCTGATCCTGCATCGAGGGTAGGCGAAGCAATGGACGTCTTGCGGACAGACCACTCTGCTGTTAACGGCGTCGAATGACAGTTCGCAGACACTGGATGATGCGTTATAGATTTAATGTGCTGTGCTATGGTTCGCGATGCGACTGAGCGCTCCGTCACTGCCATGCGCACAATGTTCCTGTCATCACGTGAAGTGGTGCACTGAGGTGGATGCGATCGAACACGAAGGTCCGTCGTACCCACGTGCATCCAAAGGTCACATATCCCCATTAGAGTTGTTTACCAACGGTCACATATCCGCATTACAGGTTTTGTCCAACACGACTACCGATTTCCCTCTCGGTAGGTCACTATCCTTCCTCTGTCGAACTCCGATACTTGATCAAACGATGATCGCTGTTTACTACGAGGTATAATTGATCGTTTTTTATTTAAAAAATCCACAAGAAAAACACAATTGCCGAACTTGAAATCGTCGAAAACTCCAAGCCTTTAATTGCGTTTTGAAGTGGCGCCTCAGGCGCGCATGATGTGTGTCTGCGCTAAAATTGTAATCATTCACATATCTCACCTCCGCTAATGCATGTTGTAAATTTCATTTTATTTGCATGCTTCCTTCAGGGTGTTGCAATTACGGTGGCCAGCTGTGTAATTACGCGCAATAGTGGCAAAACGCGAAACTGTCCCATCCTTTGTTGGTAGCAACAATGTCAGTAATGCCTTCTGAATCTAACTGTGGCTTAAGATATTCCTGCAACATATCGTGATAAATTTCTCCAGTGATGGTCCTTTCTGCAAACATGAAAGGTCCATAAAGCTTAGTAATTCCAAACCATACATTGACTTTACTTGTGTCTTCCTGAGATTCGTATAATATGTTTGTTTGTTCATCAGCCCTCATTCGGGAACTATTCCTAACAACATGGCCTCTGAGGTGGAATGTCGCTTCGTCGGTAAACAGAGCATTCTGCATTAAGTTCTCATTATCCGCAGCTTCCAACAAATCATAACACATGACTTGTTGAAAGGTTTTAATAGCTGCTCTGGTAGGGGCTTGTTTTCTGAATTTTCGGGCGAAGTGCTCCTGCACCTAGTTGATACGTTAATCCACGAGTACGGCCACAAACAATGGCTATTCTGTCCTCTGTTGATAGCATTCTTTCAGATCACCGCCAAAGAAATTGGAATTAAACGTATTTCTCAAAAATATATGCAGACTTTATACGTTAAACCCACTGCATGTAAATCTAATATATAGCATAGGTTCGAGACATGAAAAATACAAGTTATAATTTGTCAGTTGGCCCAGTAGAACGGGAGATACTGAATTGTTCTTCTTTTCCTTGCTTTTTTCTTTAGTCCAAAGGGGCTTTGTCCCTGAGGGGCTATTGATTTCGTTTTGCGATTTTACGTCGGAAACATTAATTGTCGGTTCACTTTTCAAACTGTTGCCACCAAATCTTGCAGCTTTGTATTATATTTAAGGAAATTAAATAATTAAGAACCTGCATAATTGTATGTATATTTCTCCAAATGTGATAAAACAACAGTACCTAGAGCCATACAATTTTGAATAACGCACGTTTCCACCCGAATATGCGCATCTGGACGCACAAATTTGAAATTTGGAATTTGTTTTATTACCGACTTCATATTTTGTAAAACTTTAACTAATTTTTGATGAACAAACTCGAGGATTTCAAAGCGAGCCATAACAACGTTGTACAGGGAAAACATTTTTATCTCCAGCGCGTGAGACTGTGTGTAGGAAATTCTAAAGATACGCTCAGTTTAAAATTATTTTGCGATGAATTTTATGGTTTGAGTGCGAAGAACATGATATTTATAAATAAAGGTTACACACAAAATGTTAAAAAAAACGGTCCTTTGGACGTAATTTAAAATCTGAAACCTTTCAGAGTTTTTTTTTTTTTTTTTCCCTAGTCCAAAGGGGCTTTGTCCCTGAAGGACTATTGTTTTCGTTTTATGATTTTGCGTCGGAAGCATTAAATGTCAGTTCACTTTTCAAACTGTAGGGTGTGGTGTAGTGTTAATGCTTCAACGATGTAAAGTTGAACTTTAATGAAAACTCTAATGATGGAACACAGCAAAATAATTTTATTGAACGTCCAAATTAAAAAGGCTACATACAATCACAAGAGAAAAACCTATTCTAAACATTTTGAAATAATATTTTTATCTCTAGTTTCTCGCGCGAGAGCTATACGTGGCTCTCGAGCCTGCGTTTGAAACATTGCCAACAAAAAAATATTATTTGTTTTAAACAATTAAATCTAGTTAGCAACTATTGAAAAAAACATATTCGGAAATTAAATAATAATAATCACGTTATGCTCTTGAGACAACCTTGCTTATTTTTACTGTTCAGTTTCTTCTTAATTTATGTGAACTTATGACAACTCCTCCCCTCATAAAAGAATTTTTCCTAGGCTATTGAAGGAAAAATTCTAAATACTTTTTACTGCTTTCAAAACACAAGTGGTAACCATTTAAGTGATAATGGAGAAACCAGTTACACTACCTTGCACTTATTTCTAGATAACACAAACTCAAAAATACAACAAAAAGATTTAAACTACTCCTAATGTTTGCCTCGTACAAAGTACATACCTCAAATTTTACAAAATTATAATACTTAAGATAAAACATTTAATTTTAACAATTTTTGAAAAAGAAATACACAAAGCAAACAGTTTTGAATCTTCACAAAAATAATTCCAAAACGCTACAAAAATAATTTTCCGCATTTTTTCCTTACATTGTATCCACTAGTGATATTCAGTCACTAGACTATGGCACGACTCAAGCCATCTGCATTACCGTGTAATTTGCCTGGCCTATGAACAATTTCAAAGTTGTACTGCTGTAGACACAATGCCCATCGAGTCAAACGAGAATTTGATCCCATCATTTTGTTTAAAAAAGTCAACGGATTATGATCCGTCTGGATCTTGAATTTTTGTCCGTCTGAGTAATGATTTAGTTTCTTCTGTCCATAAATAATGGCCACTAGTTCTCTTTCAATGGTGCTATAATTTCGCTCCGCTTTAGTAAACTTTTTGCTAAGATACAGTATAGGGTGTTCCTCACCATCCTGAATTTGAGACAACACAATACCTGCACCATATAAGCTGGCATCTGTCTGCACGATA
>KK120113.1:0-14690 GCA_000611955.2 Stegodyphus mimosarum
CGAAGATTTGTGAAGAAATATTTCAGCATTTTAATTTATTTCTTGTGGAAAGAATAAAATTTTATTTAACTTTTTAACGACTTGTGCATTCAATATATAACGTACCCGTACGCACGTAACAATACGTATATCTGAGACTGAAACGTCATAAAAATTTGAGTGCCAAACTTTATCACGAAATGTATGGTGCAACTAAAGGAATGGGGAAATAAAGAAAAAGGAATTGGGGAAAGGAGAAATTACAGATAATAAGTAATAAGGAAGAGGAGGAATGGGGAAAATAATTGTAGTCAGTGGATGCACTACAATTCCTTTGCCTATTCAGGGCCTCTAGAAGTCTTAATCCGGCCCTGATGAAATCCTTATATCTGTCTGCCTTCAGTTCTTAACCAGTTTTAAAATGAATAAATTTCGGGCAAGTTTAGTAATGATATTAAATTATTAAAGCCTTGTTATTCAATAGTTAAGTTCTGGTGAGGGAAGATGTAGATTTTCCCTTAGTTCAGTAACCAGTTATTTTATTTTGGTACTTTTCCTGAATTCTCTATTTCCCCTCGCATTTTCTCACCAGGATGCAAATGAAGCGGGTGAAACAGAATATTTAAAGGGTGAGACGAATAGTTTAGACAGCGTGTTATTTCGCTAGTGTAGCGCCACTTGCTATTTTGTCCTGCAACTGTTAAACATTGTATAGACTATGCATTCTGGCCGTTTAGTTGGTCAATTGCGTGTGTAGATCGCTGAGTCAGCCTGTTAGGTTAAATTAAAGTGTCAAGTCTAATTCTATTTCTTACCTTTCGAATTTATCGTTAAATTTACCTTAAGTTACGGAAAGTAGCTGGTGCTTTTGTGAGCACGAAGTCCGTGACTTTCTGTTAACGATTTGTGATAAATAAAAAGGGCTATTTACACTTGCTGTATTCATTTTCACGCCTGTGAGAGATGTCGCCAGGTTTCACTCTGAGATCTGGACACTTTATGACAGCAAAAAGGACTACATATTTTAAGTCTTCCTCCTATGGTGGTAAGTCTTAATCCCCAGAAAGAATTCTCTCTATTATGGTTCGATACCAAGCTTTCAACATCTCAGGAGAAATACCGCAGTAGTGGTTCTTTTCATAGTATTGGGTTAAGAAAGCATCCTGCGTTTGATATTCTTGATATGTACCACTCAGCTGAATCTATTGTCAATGATGACTCCTAGATATTTCAGTTCAGCAAGCCCATTTACTAAATTGCCAAATAGTCTTCCTACGTCTCCTTCGTGTGGTCAGAAGTTTTGTCTTTTCTACAGAAATCTTCAGTTTACGATTTCTCGCCCAATTGGCAAACATGTTTAAGGCCTGTTGCATATTTTGTTCTAATATGGATCTTCTTCTGGTTATCAAAAGAAAGTCATCCGCAAAGGCTTGTATATTCACATCGTCCAACCCTTGGGAGACTTAAAAGGCTGATATTGCCACTATGTTCCAGAGACCTGGGCCTAGACAGGACCCTGAGGGCAACTTCTCTGAACTTGTCTTTGAATATGTCTAGCATTCCCAGTGATTTGAACATATCGATTCTCCAAGTAGCTGTGTAAGATATTTAGGATTTGCAATGGATTCAGAATAACATCGAGGCATTCAACCATATCTGGCCACCAGAGTGAGTCGCTGGCCCCTTGAAAGTCTACGGCGATAACAGGCGTATGAAAATCATCATTCCCGTTCTCCTTGGTAATATCAAACAGTTTATTCAGGGAAGTCTGTGTTGAGACTTCCTGTTTAAAGCCGAACTGTAGATCATGAGTTACCTTAATCCTACTGAGGAAAGAGTTGAGACGTTTTAGTACCACTCGCTCTATAATCTTGCTAATATCAGGTAGTAAACTTACTGGCCTATACCACTTAGAGTCGCCAGGGGCTTTTCCTGTCTTTAAAAAGAAGGTGCAATTTCTGCAAATTTCATGATAACTGTGAAGGGACACAACTTCCAGCAAGTTCTACGTAATGTAGACAAAAACTCAAGTCTTGTTTGAATAGAGAAATTTTTAGGTTGGTTTGGTTTACTAAGATAACTTCAAAGTACACTAGGGATATCTGCCTAAGGGGACGGGTATCTTTGAGGAGGACTTTCTTATAGAAATTGGCTCCTATACACGTTATACATGGGGAAATCACGGAAACGCGCATGCAGACAGCCTTTCGCTTGGAATCGAACTCAGGAGAGAACTATCAGTGTTTACCGAACTTACCGCTCAGGCGCTGGGAACTGAAATTTTTAGGACACATCAGTTCCTAGAAATTATTTCCTCCACCATAAATCTCATATTTTTCCGATGAAAACCAACATTACACGAAAGTAGCATCAGCAACATCAACTAAAGCTATGCCAAGACGACAACGTGTCTTTTTCAATTCCCACACTCTTCGACGAGATAGAAGGTATCGATGCAAATCTTAGGCTGCATTGTGTGTAGTGTTTTGTTTTGAAAACTATCATAATGTTACGAATTTTGTATATACCTATGTAATTTTAGTGAAATTGTGTGTAAAATTGTAGTATGTTTCATGTAATTTGCCATGAAGCCAATGATGGTCTGTCGGCAAAAGAAGATTACAGGGGTAAATCTGTCTAATATTCAGGTAAATGAAGTTGAAGAAGTTAAATTCCTCCAGCAAGTATTAGCTCAAAATGACATCACAGTACCAGCAAGAACAGAATTCTTGCTTCCTGGATCAGTAGCTAAAAATAGAAATTACCGGTACGACATAATGGGGAATCCTAAGAGCTGCGTAACAGCCCAAAAGGCATACACATAGTCTCAACACTCGTCGACCAGTCTAGGACCGTCATCCCGGTGAGAGTTACTAACGGATGTGATAAGAAGAAAATCATTAGCAAAGACGAGATGTTTGCAGCATGTCCCCCAGTGATCTACGTTAAAAGAACCAGTAGTCATCCAGAGTCCGAGTCTTAGGAGATCCGAATGAGTTCATCGGAGTTATGAAAGCACATGTAAGTGATAAAGCGAGGAGTGCTGTCGAACGTGTCATTCAAGAATTTCAAGATGTTTTCTCCGGCACATCTTCTGACACAGGTCGAATCAGTTTGGCTCAGCATATTGATACGATAGATCGTCCACTTATCAAGAAACGTCCAAGACGTCTACCAACTGCTAAAGAGGAAGGGGAAGGAAAATCTTTAAAGGGCATGTAAGAAAGCGACGCTATCGAGCCTCCAGCAAGTCTTTCCTAGCGTCTTGGTCCGAAAGAAAGATTGTTCGACTAGGTTATGTATTGACTGTCACCGGTTAAACGACATCAAGATGGAACACAGCTACCCTCTTCCTGGAATTTATGATTTTCTGGACACGCTTTCTGAGTATAATAAATACTGGATAAATTTCTGGATGAATAAAATAAGTACTTTTCGACGCTTGGTCTAAGGAGTGGATATTGACAGGCAGAGATATACCCTTATGACCAAAAACAGATGACATTTACTACCACTTAACTACAAAGACTTTGGTAGTTCAAGGTGATGCCGACTAGATTGTGTAATCCTCCTGGCAGCATTTGAGCGCGTCATTGAGGCTGTGTTGAGAGGTCTTTGCTGCGAAGCCTGTCTGATTATATCTGGATGATATCATCATCGTCGGAAAAGGTTTGAAGATCCTTTGGAAAATATTAGGAAGGCGGTTCGAAAACTGAACGAAGCCAATCAAAATTTAAGGCCTGCTAAATGTAAATTGCTGACTGGAAGTGACTTACTTCGGACATGTCACCTCTGCCGAAGTTTTGCTTTCGGATCCAGAAAATACGTCGGCAGTTAAAGATTGAAGACGCCACGAAAATGTCGATCAGCAGAGAAGTTTCCTGGCTTTTGCACTTACGACATTACACTTTAAAATACATTTGAAATTTTAAAAATTGAGCGCTTTTAATGCTTTTAAGAAAAAAAAGTATTAAAATTAAACATAGGAATTAGTTGTAAAATAACAATTATTTTTCTAAATACTTAAGAAAATTTTCTGTCTACGCTGTTAGTCTAATTTTAACTCATATGTGGACACACAGATAATCAATTAAAGTTTGATTAGCAAGTAATTCTATGATTTTAATAATTTATAGTAGATTAAAGCAATTGCATAAATAATTGATCTTATATGACTACAAATGTTTACGTGCGTTTTATTTATAAATGTAGGAAATATTTTTGGAATAGCTAATTCATTGAAAGCCCCTTTCAAATTACCTACAGTCATAAATTAACAAAAGTATCGGGAAAAGTAATTAAAAAAAATAGTAAGGCTAACCCCAGTACTATATAAATATATTTTCTAAATGTAGTTCAATAAGCAATTCTTAAAAAGAAAAATAAACAGCTTGCGTATGCTTTCGTATTAACAAATTCAAGGTTTGAATTCTCAGCTCATCTTAAGATAGTCTGAGAATAAATATTCTCAGTTACCTTGACGACAGAAGTCTTGGAGTATTCAGTATGGGCATCCTAAGGATGATAAACGATAAAGTCCTGAAGATATCTGAGAAACATCCTCAGAAGATCTTCATATATCCCGAGACACTGCAACTTGAACAGAACATCCTAAAGAGGTTGACTTAAGAAGTCCTGAGGATATCTGAGAATCAACATCCTCAGGGTATGCTAACTGTTTCCCGGGACATTGCGACTTAAATAGGATAGCCTGGGGATGTATTGTTTTATGGGGGCACTTTTGTGGCTTCTTTTTTGATTGAAAGATTGATAGGTGTTATACCAGTTAGAGTAGTTCTATATGCTTTCGATATTAGTAATAGAAATGGTCTTTCAACTGATTGTAAATGTCGTCAAGCATGAATGTTTAAGTTATTATCCCAGGTAGAGACTCCATAAAGAAGTATTTCAATAACTGTAATGTACCATATTTTTTGGAATATTGGATCGATGGCCCAAGTACTTGCGTAAATGGTGCGTAGTGAATTGGAGAGTGTAAGCGTTGTGTTTTTTAAGTATTTGATGTGGCGATGCCACGATAGATGATCGTCTTTTACAATGCGAAGGTAAGTTAAGTTTTTTTTCAAATTTTACTTTGTTTTGATATTCTTTCATAATAGAATTTCTTATATTTCTTGCTAAAGATCCTGTTTTTGGTATATACAGAGCTCTTCATTTTTCTATTCAAATTTTGAGGTAATATTTGTTAGCCAATTGCTGAAGATAAGTAAAGAATTATTAGAATTTTCTTCTATTATTTTTTAATTATTGTGCTAACTATAAGAAGAGAGTTATCGGCATAAGCCTGTGCATAAGTATGAGGAATATGATCAGATGAGAATAATACGGTATTAGCCATTAAGTTCCAAACGTTTAGTCCAGTCATGAGCCTTGTAGACAGCCCTTAGTAATTTTATATTTTATTATGCCACTATTTGAAGTATATTGCAGATTTCTATTACGTAGGTAATCTTCTAATATTAATTGTAGAATATCTTGAGGATAGGTAATTGACCTGAGAATGTTGATTATAGCTTTCCATCTTATTTAGTCGAAAGCAGATGGAATATCCAATGAGATTATTACATAGCGCCGTTTTTTGATATTTATTGAATTGAATAACCTTTAATAGATTTTGAATAGCATGATCCATCGATTTATTTAGAATGAATCCAAAGCAGTTTTTGTGAATAATTCTATTTTTATGTAAATGGTAGGGTACTCTTAATAATATGATTTTTTCTAGTAATTTTCCAAGGCAGGGAAGGAAGCAGATTGGCCTAGATAACTAATTGTTCATGGATTTATTCTTTTTGAGAAATAAGACAATTTCTGCACTTTTTTTAATTGTAGGAAAGATACTGAATTTCCAACATGCTGTAATAAATGATTTGATGATAATTTTATTAGAGTAAAAAATGTATTTTAAGATGATATTGTCTATTCCCTCTGGACCTGGAGCCTTTTTATTATTTAGCTTTTTAGGATAAATTCTATTTCACCCAAGTCTGGAATATTTTCTGTATTGTAAATTGCATTATCTTCTCTATTTGAATGGTATGGATCATCTTCTTGTGGAAATTTTGCTAAAATGATTTTGAGAGCTCCGTCTGCAGAGGAAGTAGTGCCAGGAAAACTGTGCATTGATAATACAGGTTTTTTTAAAGGCATTAAATTTATTATATGCTATATTTACAACTTATTACATGCTATTTCAAAGGCAGATCCATAACGATTAGACGTGTTATTGCAGAAATTTCTCTAGCTAGTCACTTTAGCTTGTCTGATATTTCCCTTTTGTAAAGAACTCTAGCTTTTTTAAATTGAATTTTGTAGTGACTTCTATCTTCTTCATCCGAACGAGATTTAAACCTTCTGGGGAGGTCTATTACTTTACTAAATTTGTATTCCACCAATTTAATTTATTAGAAATTGGTCCTTTTATTCATAATTGGAGTTACATATGTTTTGAGTACTATGAATGAAGTATTCAACAGAACTGTTGACATCATCTTTTGAACAAGAAGAGTTAAATGTCGCGATGATACTTTCTGAGCGATTTCGTAATGTAGTTTGAACTTAGCATTGGCCTCCTTATTGTATCTTAAATCTATGTTTAATTGTATAAATAATATTTGCATGTAGGTTAATGAAGCTGTGGTCCCTAAGCGATTCTTGCTCGGAAACGATCCAGTTTGTCAATCAGAGGTGCTATTTTAGAAAACGCCAAAGTGACATCTATCCATTCTTGTTCGGAAGGTGTAAAGAAGGTTGGACTACTGTTGCAATTATTTAAGATTACGAGATTGTTTTCATAGATATTTTCTAAAAAAATCGGCCTCTATTGTTTTCATTAGGTGTGTTTGAGAATAGAACTTCTCACCAAAATATTCACTGAATTCACTCACAAAATTTGAAATGAACTGTATCATCTTTTATTTTACTTCTGTTAACAGACATTACATATACATAGGAGAACTTTCGTATTCTTACTCGGATGGACACTTTTGCCATCCACATACATACACTTCACTAACCCGAGCTACCAGGACACACTCAATCAATGGCCGCTAGCTTTCCACGTTGTTCTTTTTCTACTCGTGGTTGCCAGATCACGCTAGTTAAATTATATTCTCATTAGATCTTGGCGTCACTTCACTTCTGCCTTAACATATCGCCTGGGTTTGGCATTTGTTACACAGTTAACAATGACCAAAATTACACAGTTTTAGATCATCATATAGTCCAAATCATATACCACAAAATTTTAAATTTATACACATAAACAAAATCAATAAACGTAATTAAACAAAGAACTTGAAATGCACAGAATATAAATACAAAACAATACATAAATAAACCTTTTTTGAACTCGGCAAATGTACGTTAAACTTATGTAACATCCACTGGTAGTACAGTTAATTTAGTTATTGGCCTTTTTAAAAGACCTGACTTGGTTTTTACAATACAGACTCTAACCTTTTTATCCTTACTATAAATTAGCTCTTCTATTTTCCGCAGTAACCAAGTTGAAATGGGCATGTTGTCTTCCTTTATTAAAACTATAGTGCCCTTTTTGACGTTATCCTTAGAAAAATACCACTTAAATCGTTGTTGTAAATGACTGATGTAATCATTTTGCCGCGTTTTCCGCAAATATTGGGTCGCTTTAGTAGTGCGCTGCTAGCGCTTTAAATAATTAAAAATTAGTAAGATCAGGCTCTGTTATAGATGTTAAAGGTCGCTCGACTAAAACGTGTGCGGGTGTAAGTGCTTCCAAATCATTGGTGCCATTCGACAGAGGGGATATTGGACGTGAGTTTAAAATTCCTTCAATCTGATTCAAAATTCTAAGAAACTCCTCAAATGTAAAAATCAACCTCCCAACTGCACGTTTAAAATAAAACTTAAACGACTTAACGCCTGCCACCCAGATACCTAAAAAGTGAGGAGCCCTGGGAGGGATAAACTTCCAATGAATCCTTTCAGATGTCAGATATTTAGTTAAGAATTCATCAGGGTATTTTACCAAATTATGTATTCGCTTCGGCTCACTGATAGCCCCAACAAAGTTTCGAGCATTGCCGCTAAATATGGATGCACATTTCCGTCTTCTAGAAATAAATCGTTTTAAGGCTGCAATAAATGATTCTGTAGACAAATTTGAAACGATCTCTAGATGGACTGCACGAGTCAAGAGGGAAACAAAAATTGCAACATAAATCTTGTGCACTATGCTCTTCCTCTGAGTTGTATATTTTATACCAAAAGGGCCACAAAGTCAACACCAGTTTGGTTAAAGGAAAAGGATGGATTAAGTCTCTCTAATGGTAAATTACCCATCTTTTGATCCAGCAATACTGTTTTTACCTTGTCACATGTTACACACTCTCTTACGATCCTTCTAGCAAAATCGAACACTATGCAAGAGCGCTTGTGCTCCAGTATGGAAGTTCCGAATGTGGTGGTCTAACGTAATTAAACGAGTTAATTTATGATTTTTTTGGCAAGACAGCAGGGGGTTTTGTGTTAAAAGGCAAGTTAACTCCCTGCAGTCAACCACCTACTCTAACAACTTGAGATTCATCTAAAAAGGGTTATAAAAATGTTAACCGACTATTTTTACCTATTTCCCTTTTCTTACTTAACTCCGTGAATCCTTGAATTCTTAAGGAAAGCCTTACTGTTGGACTAAGGAAACTGATTTGTTTTCACTTGACGAAACCTCCTCTACTGTCAGAAGACATAGCTGTTTTTCCTTGGATCTACAATTTCTTAAAAATCTTAAAACATGAGCAAAAACATTAATTAATTTAGCATAACAATTAGTAATACTAAAAACATAATTCAAAAGAGAATTGTTAACAGCTACTGTCAAATTTACATTAAAAATAAGTTTCAGTTCATGCACATAGTTCTCATTTGAATTTTCAAAGTTATTAACATTATTATAATTAATGACCTGCTGATGCAGAAAATTTGTTCCTTGATACCATAAAGAGTTATAAACAATAATTTTCGGGTTCAGACCACGAGAAATTAGGTCAGCAGGATTGTCTGCGGTTCTGACATGTTGCCAGGAGAAATCTTTAGTTAGCTCTTGGATACGAGCTACTCTATTTGATACGAATACTTTTAAAAGATGAGGAGATGTAGCAATCCAGGCTAACGCTATTATTGAATCTGTGTACAGAATAACGTTGTGAATTTGTAAACTCAAAGATGTTTTTACTTTACACACAAGTTTGGAAAGGAGCTCTGCTGCATACAGCTGCAGAAGAGGAATGGTTGATAGGCGATACTCTAGATTTGCTGCAAAGCAAAGTTACTTCGCCAATTTCAGAGACACAACGCAAGTAAATAACTCCACCATATCCAACCTTTTCAGCATCAGCAAAACAGTGGAGTTCAGTTTATTTAGTTGATTTTATTAGAGCTTAACGAGGGACTTTGATTTGTCTCAACTCTGCTAAGGCCTTTTAAAATGTCTCCCACTCTTGTCGCTCTTCGAAAGGTAGTGGATCATCCCACTCTAGATGTAGAAGCCATAGCCTTTGCAGGAACATTTTAGTACGCATGATTACAGGCCCTAGGAAACCTAAAGTATCAAACAGTTTAGCAATATCTGCCAAACACTGAACGTTTAGTACAGATGTTAGCCGAACTAGACGCAGTAAAACTAAAACAGTCTTCTTCTGGATTTCATCTTAAACATAGAGTCCTAATGATGCTTTTTGAAGATTCTTCAAAGTGATACTCTTGTTTTTCCAATGGAACTTGTTCTAAAAGAATTTTTTCGTTTGAGCACCACTTGTGCAATTCCATTTTCGAGATTATAACATGGCTCTTAACTGCCATTGCAATTCTACATCAGAGGTGACATCTTCCGCACCAGACAAAATGTCATCAACATAAAAATCTTTGAGTGTCGTTTTAGAAGCCAATGGATACTTATCCTTTTCATCTATGGCTAATTGCTTCAACACTCTCGTTGCTAAAAAGGCGTTGGTTTTCTTCCGTATGTTACAGTAAGTAATTGATAAAGTTCAGATGCATCATTCAGCGTATTTTTCCAAAGGATGCATTGAAGTTTGCGTTGCTCAGGATTTATACTAATCTGCCAATATATTTTACATATATCAGCAGTGAAAGCCACCTTATGCTTTCTAAATCGTAGCAAGATAGAGAACAGGTCATCTTGAACCACACCTCCATTCATCAAACAGTCGTTTAATGAAAAACCTGACGATGAAGGAGCCGAAGCGTCGAATACCACTCGTAACTTAGTTGTACTGCTGTCTACTCTATAAACACCATGATGAGGCATTATGTATTTAGGAGTTTCCGATACAATCTGCATTTTTACATATGCCCTAACGCTTCATATTCAATCATGAATTCACAGTACATTCTACACATGTCAGGGGTTTTGTCTAGTCTCTTCCATAAATTATTTAACCGTTGGGTGGCCAGTTGCGAAGAGTCACCCAACTGAACATCTTGCTTTAATGGTAGAGTCACTACATATCTACCCTCGATATCCCGATGATGTGTTTTCACAAAATGATCCTCACATTATATTTCATCCTTATTTTTTATTTTGAGAGATTCAATTTCCCAAAAAGACTTTATTAGTGAATTTAAGTCTTCTTAGACTTTCATAAATCCACCGCTAGCAATGTATCCAAATAAAGAATTTTGAAAAGTTAAATTCGAATTTCGAGGATGAATTTGACCAGCCTTTAATAGTTCATAAAAGCATTCTGCACCTAACAAGGCATCTATTTTCTGTGGTTTATTCAAATGAGGATCCGCTAGTTTAATGTTTTGAGGAAGCTTTAAAAATGAAAAACTGAAATAATTCACTGGTACTAAATCATTAATTTTAGTTACAACAAAAGAATTCAAGAGCTCTGTGGTAATCACGCTTGTTTGATATCACAGCAGTAAGCTTGGATTTTACCAATAAAGGTCATTCCATTTAAACATGAAATTGATATATTAATTTTATTCCTTTTTATTCCAAGCTTATTAGCGAAATCATAGGTTAACGAACAACACTGACTTCCGCTGTCAAGTAGAGCTCGGCAAGCAATAAAATTCCTTAATATAATTCATTAACATAACAAGAATCATTAACATAAATAATCGCAGTAGATAATAATACTTCCTTTGGAATGACATGTGAAACAGTTACAGATGAACCAATAAATTCTAAATTGTTTGTTTGGTTGCAATTATATAACATTTCAAAACATCTGGCGTCAGCGTTTAGCTTCGAATTGTCTACAGAGGGATCAGAATTATTAGCAGATGCTTCATCCCTCCCCACACAACTCGCAATGGTAGCAGATGATTTCAAAATATCTTGATTGGGAAAATGCAGCAAAGTATGACGTTTTTCATGCATTTTAAACAGATAAATTCTGAACGACAGTTTTTTGCAGAATGAGTTGGATTAAAAGCCAAGCAATTAAAACGCAATTTGCATTTCTTAAAAAATTCAACACTTTCACTTACAGTCATTTTCAAGAAAGAATTACATTTATATTAGTTGTGAAAATTGTTACTATTACAACATATACATTTAAAATCTTGACTTTTAACCTTTGACACCAAAGCAGTTACCTTTTGGAAAGATTGACACTTTTTTGCATTAAACGCATTAGATGACTTTGACGACTTCAAAGTTCTAGCATGATTTTTTAGAAATGTAATAAGCTCAGATAGTTTAGGTAGCTCATTTGTTTTTTGAATCTCTTTCCCACCAAAGACGAGTGGAAACACCTAAATTTTGTAGCAAAATATATGCAAGAAAAGTTTCTGAAAATTCCTCTATTTTTTGGTCTAAAATTTCCAGAGACCTTACACTTTCATTCACTCACTGTGTTCACTAATTTTAAAGTAGAAGACGGGCTTCATTTTGTATGGGAGAAATTGACATAAAACGCTTTATGAGCAAAGACCTGATCTCGTTTATTGGAGTATCTTTCTTCTAAAAAATCCCAAGTAATTTTGTAACTACTATCACGAATTGTGACCGACTGACTAATTCTAGCTGCTTCGCCATGAAGCGATAACTTCAAATACGACAGCTTTTGTGAATACGATAATGTATTATTATTATGAATACTTGAAATGAAAAGATCCCGAAAGCTTAACCAATCTTGAATATTTCCATTAAAAGATAGCAAGTTTAATTTAGGTACTTTTATACCTTGTGCACTAGTATTTTCAATCTTTAAATTACTTGCATCTTTAACACTAAGTTTCGACATTTGCCGTTTAACTCTAACCCATAAAGTATCAATGTTCTATTGAACAATTTGCTGTTCAGTCACATATTTATCAAAATCTTTTTATCAGCTACTTCAAATAATTTAAAACCTCAGCTGCCTATTCCAAACGCCCTAGTTATTTCTAAATATCTTGACGAAAGCAAAATAACATGTCACACTTTCTATCAATTTAATAGCACGTCTCATTTTAGGCTTTCCATTAGCATTTTATCCACAGGCACTAATCTTCCTCCGGCTCGACGGACCACAAATGTTTGAGAATAGAACTTCCCACCAAAATTCACAGAATTCACTCACAAAATTTGAAATGGGCTGTATCCTCTTTTATTTTACTTCTGTTAACAGACATCACATATACATAGGAGAACTTACGTATTCTTACTGGGATGGACACTCTTGCCATCCACATACAGACACTTCACCAACCCTAGCCACCAGCACACACTCAATCAATGGCCGCTAGCTTTCCACGTTGTTCTTTTTCTACTCGTGGTTGCCAGATCACGCTAGTTAAATTATACTCTTATTAGATCTCGGCGTCACTTCACTTCTTCCTTAACAAGGTGCTTCCCAGACTTGACTTTGTGCTTTGAAATCACCTGCTATTATGTGATGAGAATGAGCAGGCAGATGAATTGCATCTAGTTCTTGAAATATGTCTTGCAAATCCATAGATGGAGGAGCATAAATTGAGGTACAGTAAAGTGGAAATTGATTATTTTCTATTTTGATTGTTACTATATGGAGAGTAATATGCGCAGTAATTGGGCTTAATGGTCCTTTATATAATTATTGGAGTAAAAAAGAATAGAGAATATGCGAGTAGGAATTTCTAATTTTTGGTTTAGAAAGATGTAAGGCTCTTGAGAGAAAATTATTTGTATATTCTCTTCTTTGACATATTGCAGAGTATTTGGGAGTGTGAAGTTTTGATCTTTGGAGATTTACTTGTAGCATTTTTATGTCCTTGAAAGATTCCATAAATAAGTGATTTTCGATTTAATCTTTTCAACCTCCAGTTGGTAGGATGGACATTTGACGTCGTTTGCGCTATGGAATATATAAAAATTGGAATGGAGATATTTATTATTTACCTGGCAGTTAATGCATTTTGGGTTTATTTCCTGACATTGTGAAACATGGTGGCATTCGCCTCAGGACATGCACTGGGTCTGATTTGAGCAGCATTTGTAATTTTAGGTAAAATCCTTACAATTAAAACAGCGTCTAGTACCATCATTTTCGGTGATACAGATGAATTTCCAACCGACTGATGTTGTTTTTAATTTTGGTATAGTATTGAAGGCTGACGGCGTACATTATATGATCCATTTCGATGTGTTTCCTGAGCGTTTCGAAAGTTTGTGGATAAGAGTAAATGAATGACTTGGCAGGTTTGTAGTCGATGTCAACGAGTAGATAGTGTTGAGCTCCAAATATTGGGTGGGAGCATAGTGTAGATTGCACCTAGGTAATCTGGGTATTGAGAACCTGATAATTAAGTCCATGACGTTGCTGTTTAAGATCTTGTCTTTTAGAAGGTGTACGTCAGAGTTATTGTAGCATGCAACAGCAATTTCAGTAATCTCTTCTAAATTTATGTTGAGAGTATTAAGTGGAAGATATTGGTGTAGATCGTCTAGAAGTTTGGTAGTTGTGTTATTACCTTTAGGGTATAGCAAAAGAGCTGGCAATTTTTTGTTTGGTAGTTTATCATCATCTTTAGGATAGTTGTCATTTGAAATGTAGTGAGTAGATTGAGTCTGATATTCTTTAATTGAATGATCCTGATGTTGATAAGTTTGGAATTCCCCGTGATGTTGATCGTCCGCTTGTGATCCTTGTAATTTGTAGTCTGGGATTATTTGCTAAGATTTTTCTTCTTTAAACACAGTAACGTTTTCATTGATCTAAAAGTACATTTAGAGGGTGATACTTGCAGAGAATTATCGACCTAAGATTTGAAGTCCTTAGTATTTAGCACAGCGTTTTCCGAGTTTTCAAAGATCTGTTTTAATTTATCTTGCAGTTTCAGTGGTATAATAAGTTTTCCAACCTCTTTTGGTTTCGAGAGTTTAATTCCTTGATTATAAAAATGATATATTGCGTTGCTAGATCTGAGTGATTTTGGATGACATCCTGTAAATCGTCTATGAGGGACTCAGTTGTAAGATCGAAGTCGTAATCAGAGTTATTATCTGATATCACGTGGAGATGACTCATTTTATACTGTAGACATATAATAGTTAATTGTTATAACAAAGTAAGAAAATATGTATTACTATAGAGAAAAATATCTTTGAAGAAATAATAGGTGAATATGATTATGAAATGATTAAATAAACATGATATACACATCAATGGCAATGGAACATTTAAGGTGATTATATACTATAGTAAATAAAAAGATAA
>KK120113.1:14739-68732 GCA_000611955.2 Stegodyphus mimosarum
AGTATTGTTAAAAATGTAGTAGATGATGCAGAAAATGCAGTAGATGAAAGCTGCTTTTAGCAAGTTGCCAAATTATGAAAAGTATTTTTATGTATAAAAATAAACTATTTATTAACATGCTTATATTAAATTCTTATAATGCCTTATAATTTTTTGTGGCTGGAATAAATATTTATTTATGCATATAGTATTTTGTAGCAATTTTATTAGCAACCAAATTCTATTAAATTTAAATATTAAAAGATGCAGGAAAAAATAAAGAAAATTAGTATAACTTTTGAAATTTTTTAAAATGCAGAACCAAGGTAAAAAGGAGAAAACTTTAATTTGTAAAAACTTTTATAAATTCCTCTAATTTTAACCAAGATAAGTAGTTCCAAATTTGAAATATATGTATATCTAGTACAGTTATAGCAATATTCAATAGTTGCAACAATGAAAAACTATTGTTTTTAGGATAAAGACAATATTAAAATTTTAATTAAAAATGGTAATTACTTAAACACGTGTGAATTTTGTGTAATAAAAGTTATATATTTGAGAGAGAAACATTTCCTCTATAAAACTCTTATAAATAAAAGGTATAAAGGATTAAAGTAACATGATAAAATGAAGAAAAAGATTTGAGTTTATAACTGATCTTGGTTAAAAATTTTACCTTTCAATGCAATTAAAGATGAAATTACTTTTTGGCTAATTAACCGGTAATGATGAATCGCACATTCTTGAGCGTACTGTCAAAGTGTTCCTTGTAAAATAGACTTTCAAATGATATAATTCTTGTTGCATGGAAAGTAATGATTCCAAAGTGAAAGTGCAAAAACTTGTAAACAACACAGATGGTAGTTAATAAACCGATTACTAATTCTTATAGATTAGCACAACTAGAAGACCGGGATCGAGGTCACTATTTCACCACCACAGCTCATGTGAGTCAACTAAAAGCGTGGAAGTGGGAGCCCAGGCCTGATCTTGAGGATGATAACGACCACTGTAGCTTGTTTCTTCAACAAAATCCACGATGATCTGTTCGTAAGGATTAATAATGGTAAATTTTGCTATGATTAATGTAAAAACTTTTCTTTTTTTTAAGTATGGTATTGATGGCAAGGCTTCAAAAGACTTTGGACATTTGAGTACTCAATTATAGTAGAACTTACGGAACATTATACTGAAAGTCTTACTGTGCATTATATTAAA
This sequence comes from Stegodyphus mimosarum, assembly GCA_000611955.2. Lineage (NCBI taxonomy): Eukaryota > Metazoa > Arthropoda > Arachnida > Araneae > Eresidae > Stegodyphus > Stegodyphus mimosarum. The sequence continues at coordinate 15,940 of KK120113.1, forward strand.
TGTGATTATTTTAGGACTCATTATTTATTCATTATCATTTTATGACTGATAATGAATCAGTTTTGTTTCAAATTAATTTTGTAATTAGCAATAACTTAGAGAGAATTTTCATTAATAGCTGAGTGTATTTAAAGAATTGTGAATTTAAGTAAGTTCATTATCATGTCAATTTTTAGCCTCATGTATATTTTTAATGTACCAACAATGTGCATTGTGCATTATATGATTAATATGAATGGGATGTTAGATGTTTTTAAATAATATACACTGCGCCAAAAAAAATTGGGACAGTTCTATTTCTCCCGTTCTACTGGGCCGATTGACGAAATTCAAATTGCTTTTTACCTCACAAGCGCAACTTAGGATACATATTAGATTTATATACAGCTTTGTTCTAATATAGGTATTTTGACACAAAATGGGACTTTTTCTGAAATAACATACAAATTGTTTTCCATATCTCGATTCTACGAAACAAATTATGCCTAAATATTAAATTTTGTAAAATTTGGCGCGAAATTTGAGAAAAAATTCAAACATTTAACTTGGTGCATCTTTTTTAGTTTGAGCCAATAATAATTCCCTTGGCAAACTTCTTAATACACTCTATTTCAAAAAAAATCGAAGCACTAAAAAGGACTTTTGCGAACGGGACGAAATTTCGTATGCAAAAACATCTTGATCGAACATGCAAATTATCAAAGTTTCAAGGCAAATGAACAGGAATTGAGATTACAGCGCGCATTTCTAGTGCCCAACTCGCAAAGTATAAAACCAGTAACAGAAGCGGAAATTTTATCTTGTTTTGTTGCTGCCATTGTAATTCCGTAGAAAAGCAACTAAAGCTTTATGACGATATCGAAGACCATACGGACAACTAAGAGACTTCGAACGTAGTCGCATTGTACGGTTGCGCCAAGCCGGCTGGTCATACCGAGCAATATGCCGTCGCCTGCACCGTACAGACACGGATGTGCCAAGATGTTGGCAGCAATGGTTGCTACAAGGAAATTGCCGACGAAATGAAGGTTCTGGAAGGCCAAGGAGCACAAATCAGAGGCAAAATAGGATGATTGTTCGCCAGGCTCGAACCGCCCCAATTTTACCATTGTCGACTATTCAACGCATTACAGCCACGTCTATACCTCCCGTGGTACCGTCTACCATCTCATGGCGCTTGTCTGAGGCGGGGTTACGCTCAAAGATTTCTTTAAGACGTTTGCCTTTGGCCCCACAACATCGACGGAGACGTCTGGAGTGGTGTCGCAGCCGATATTCGTGGCTGCCATCAGATTGTCATCGTATAGTGTTCAGCGATGAATCCCGCTTCACTCTTGAAGCAGATGACTACCGTATTTGTGTCTGGAGAGGACAGGGCCAGCGCTCCCAATCAGCCTTTGTTTTACACAGGCATACAGCCATGACCCCTGGTGCGATGGTGTGGGGCGCTATTTCTTATGACAGTAGGTCATCTTTAGTCATCCTCCGTACATCCGTACATCAACAGCTCCATGATATGTTGATACAATCCTGCGGCCGGTTGCATTACCCCTCATAGCACGTCATCCTGAAGCCATTTTCCAATAAAATAATGCCAAGCCACATACCGCTCGCATATCTCTGGATTGTGTCCGTGGTTGCTACTCTTCCTTGGCCGTCAAGGTCACCAGACCTTTCACCAACCGAGCATGTCTGGGACATGGTAGGGCGCCAGATTCGGGCACCATAAAATATCGCAGATCTGGAACGGCAACTGATGAATGGCTGGCAGGATGACATTAGGAACCTCTACCACCCCTTGCCTTGGCGAATTCAAGCATGCATTGCCGCCAGGAGCGGTTCGACCAACTACTACTAATTTGAACACTCAATGGGGGATTGTGAGCCGTGAACAGGTAGTATGACCTTGATTTTTTAATCATTTTATTATTTGTGTATGAGCTATACACATATTCAATTTCATCGAAAACAACCCCTTCCTTCATGGTGCTTCGATTTTTTTTTTGCAAAAGAGCGTATGTGGCAACGTATTTTTTTCCCTTCCTTTGTGCATGAGCCAGGAAAAAGTCACATCGTTCTAACTTTCAAATGATTTTCATGAAGTGCATAAACCACATTTTCGTTACTATCGCTTTCAACAAATATGCTAAATTTCAAAACGCGCCAATATAGAAATTCACGTATATATTCGGAAATTTTGAATATAAAACTGTAATTTTTTTGCACGTATGCTTAGGAATACAACTACTTTAAGATGATTGTAAAAATTTTATAGGTTATAATTCAAAATTTTTCATTTTTCATTTTTTAAAACTACAAATTTTAAAAAGAAATCATAAAAAATGGATGAATTTTATTTGGAATGAACCTAAATTTCGAACTGTATAGGAAGGAATCAAATAAGTTTCATAAAAAAAGAGATATTAATAAATACATACCAAATTGAATTAAAATACATACCATGAATTAACATTGAGGAGCTAAAATTTTGAGAGCTAATTTTTTAAAAACTGCTCTTGCGATTTTTACAAAACTTGGGAATTTGGCATACTTTGAGTCGTAGAATCGGACTACGGAAAAAAAATGGCACGTTATTTCAGAAAAATTCAGATTTTGTGTCAAAATACCTATATTTGAACATTGCTATACATAAATCTAATACATATCCAAAGTCGCGCTTTCGAGACATGAAAAACGGAATTTGAATTTCGTCAATCGGCCCAGTAGAACGGAAAATATAGAACTGTCCCTTTAATTTTTGCTGTGTGCATAGTAAATTTATATATAGAAATCCGTAGTAATTAGAAAATTAATTTGCACCGCTAAAGAAACTCGGAGCCATTCCCACATCAGTATAGCCGAATGTTGTAAGAACGCTGACAGATGCCGTTTTAAGAAAGTTGACGTTAGAGGGCCCAAAATTGAGAAACCCCAGAGAGCCCAAAATTGAGAAACCCCAGAGAGAGAGAAAAGTGCGAACGAAAGTAATGAGACATGTTAAGATTCCCAGCATATTGTTGGATGTATAATTAGTCCTTACAATAAACTAAAGATAGTAAAACGTGTAACATTTTTAATGGGTACAAAGGAGAACAGATCACCAGCTAACGGATCCAATCGCCAAAATCTCACTACCTTGTTTAAAAACATATATTTACTATTCATCACATTAGATAACCATGGTATGATGAATTAACTAGGTCTTGACTCTTTAAGCATCATGGAAGAGCCAATACGGCCCGCAGGCTAAAAGGTTTGGAGACCCTCTGCTCTATATAAAGCAAATTCATAACATACAAAATGTTTTCATGTGATACAAAAATTGCTAAACTGACAGTGATGGTCACTGATAGCTTTCACCCTAATTTTAAGTGCAGTTTCTAAAAATAAATATCCAATTTATAAGTAGCATAAACACTTTTGTAACAAATAAAAGTTAAGAAATAAAATAATAATGCACAAAAAAATAGCATGATAACGTCAATTGACACAGTCAAACAAATGGTGTTATAAGTGCTTTAAAAATATCTTTTAACACTTTATCTAATTTTGAACCATTACTGAACAGAAATTAATAGCTAGCATTTCAAGTAAAAAATTAATCTAACTGCCAAACAGTTTTGATTACAATTAATCCCTACTCAAGAAATAATTTACAAATGAATGGAAGGTTCATTAGTTAACAGCGAGTTTATTTTTATGAGGAAACAACTAGCTTTTACATTTATATCCCTTTTAACTCATACTGGACCACTATCCTAAATATAAGGCTGTCCTAGTAAGTTTCTTTAAATGAAAAAGAAATTAAAACAAATAGATAAAACTTTGCATAACTCTTCTTGAAACATACGTAAGTTTCATAACAGAGTCTAAACAATAGCCTGGCATAATTAATTTCCTTAAAAAATTTAATTTAGAAATGGCTCTTTAAAATGGTTTATTTTTGAGCTGCTACATAGTATTAAAATCTAAATTCTTTTTTCCTAAGCAGATGTATTTATTTCTGCTAGTAGATTCATAGTACTATTCGTATAAATAAAAATATCATGAAAAATGCTATATTTTTCAGATATTTTGTTTATAGGTGTCCTGTAAACAAGACAACGTCCCGATCCCCAAAATTGTTTCTCTCATAACCCTCCCCCCATTCATAGATCACATTCCTTCAAACCAATTTTGAACAATAATTACTCATACAATGACACTAGAATAACATGTGGAAAGATTGGGGCAGAGATTATTCTGAAATTTTCTGTGGGTTTCTTACGCATTACTTTGTAGAGGTATTAGGTTATTTCGAAGCAGGAGACGGAAAAAATGAGCAATGCACTCCCCGGGACTTGAAACATGGACCTCTCGAACACGCGCCGAGAGTGCTGACCATTACATCACGAAGACATGCTAAGAAGGCGGGACAAATAACTTATATAGTCCCCCCTTTAAATGGCGACTGGGGATTAGCGGACGCAGTTGCCAAATCCTCGTGGTGGAGAATCATCATCCACCAACGTTTTTAGTTCAGGTGCCACTGTAAAGACATTAGGTTATTTTGAAGCAGGAGACGAAAAAAATGAGCCTTGCCCTTGCCAGGACTTGAATCTCGGATCTCTCGAATACGCGCCGAATCTCTTGACCATTGCACTACGAAGGCATGCTAAGTAAGCTGGAGAAATACATTATAACTTTACCAAAATATAATGTCATACACCTTCAAAAAATAGAGTTTTCTGAGTAAACGAAGGTTCATTTATGTGATGTTTTCTTGGAAATAATAGAAGAACGTGTTACATTTGTATAAAATAGATAAACATTCTGAATAGAAATTAGCCTGGAAAGTTTCTTTTTGACTTTGAATCCTGGTGGTTCCCTTGAGGGCATTCAAAGCTGTGACGTCAGATGAAAACTTGTAGGGTTTTATTTTCTTTTACTAATAGCTATTTTTATTTTTGAGAGAGCTTTACTTCCTCATTTCCCTACCCATGCTTAACTAGTAGAATGAATTTTAGTAGTAGTAGAATTCACACTTTATGCAAAATAGGAGAGAAAATACCATTTAAGCTGAGGTCGGAGGTATTTCAGTTAGAGAACTAGCGAGAAAGAAAGAGAGCGTGTTCTCCCTTTCGGCCACGCTTTTGCTACGAGTTAAAGCTTACTAGTTTATGGCCGTGCTTATTGCATGCCTCTTAGCCTAAGGTCAATGATTTTTAGACTAGAGCCAACTACGCGGTAACAACTGTGCGCAGCTTTGGCTGTTTAGTTCTACCTAGCATTAGTTTAACTTTACATTTTCTATTAAGTTCAAGCCAAAAGTGTTAGTTTTCTGTACACCCAAGAGAGGCCGTCTGTAAATACATTCAGTTCAAATAAAAGGATATTTTAACCCTTTTTTCCGAATTATTATTTATGCTACAAGAGTTTAGCGAATAGTCGCTACTGAGTTCTACTAGGTTCTGGCAGTTAAAGAACTTTATTTCAGTTAGAACATTATATTAGCGACCGAATTACTGTCGAACTATGTCACTGGAGACCAAAAAAAAAGAAAAGAAAAGAAAAAAAAACTAGATTTACTTGGGCTGCAGAAGCGAAAAGGGCTTTCGAGCAACTTAAGCAAGCAATAATTAAAGCCCCGATGAAATTCCCAGAGGGGGACCAGGACTTTGAAATCGTCGCAACTGTCGTTGCTGACGCTTCCGACTATGCAGTTGGCTCCGTTCTGTCTCAAAACGGTCAACTAGTAGCTTATTTTAATAAAACGTTGAACCCAACTCAAAGGAACTATACCGCTACAGAACGGGAGTTATTAGCTGTGTTATTAGTCAAAAATTCCCAAAAAGTTCAAAAATTTGGAAAATCCCCAATAACACTATATTCAGACCGTGCTGCCTTCGGTCGTTTGTATTCAGGCAAAAATTTATCGCCGAGGCTCATAAACTGGACTCTTAAACTACAAGAGTGTAATCTTAGTATCAAGCATACTCCCGGAAATAAAATATTTCTGCGCATACGTTGTCTAGAATAAATATAGATGAATAGGAAAACATAGTCTATTGCTCTATGCTAGCCTAAAAAATAATGGATTCCGCGAGACATAATTATTTCTGAATTGAAAGCAGACCCCGAGTTATTAAAATAGTTAAATATTTATGCTTACCTTGAAGATCCTGAAAATTTTGAACATGCGGACATTAATAGAGAAATAAGCGAATTCTTAGAAATAGAGCGGAGCACTACGAAATTATCAAAAAATTACTGTTTTACACGAAATCAACTAGTGAAAACTATGAATTCAGACCAGTTATTCCAACTAGTATTTTACATTCCAGCTAGTATTTACTAAGTATTTTACATGAGCTGTCTGATTTGCATACGTCTGGCCGTCTTGAAATCAGAAAGATGGTTTAAGGAGTCCGCAAGGCGGTTTATTTTCCGCAATTCCAGAAAATTGTCAGTGCGTATGTCAGGTCATGCCATATGTATCAGTTAATTAATGATATTAACTACAGCCTGGCCGTATACCAAAACAGGACTAAAACCACCTTTCCTAACGAACTAGTCGGTCCTTATCGTTGAAGTTAAATAAATAAAAATAGATATCTCTTGGTTATCGTGGACCATTTTTTCGAATGGGTAGATATAGTTCCCTTCAAAAGAGCCTCCGCAAAAATCGTTTCTGACTAATTAAAAATAAATATATATTGAAGTGTAGCGTAATGTAATATACGAGTGTGCTGCAACCCTCGTGGCAGATAATAAAGGCCGTCATGGTTAACGCAACACACCCAACACAGATTTAAAAAATGCTCTTAAAAATATAAAATCAAAATTCCCAATATTGTTCCATTGCCATTTATAAATTTCATCAAATCCTTTGTCAATTTACTTTTTCCAGCAACAATAGAAATCCTTCATTTTACCATGTTTTATCCTAACATGTCGGAATAATACGCGGTCTTCGAAGAAATGTCGTGCATTGCCTTCAGCATTACAAAAATCCCAAAGACAGTTATTTTGCAAATTAAATCTTTCTAAAATATACATTAAAATATTGGGCCCACTAAAAGTAATTTCGATAATGGTAAGAAGTTTGTAAGTCAGATCTTTGAAAACGTATGAGCAGGGCTTATCATATGGCATTTAAAAACAGCCCCGTATCGTCCACAGTCTAATATCGCAAAACGAGTGAATAAAAACGTAGTTAAAATTATTCCACGTTACATGAAAATTACCGTAGTCGCTGGGATGTCTGTGTCAAAGAATTAGCTTTTGCGCTTAGAAAAGCAAAGCAAGTTACCACGGGTAAAACACTTCTGAATTATTTCTTGGAGACAGGTGTTAATTCTCTTGGACATATTATTTTATGTGCAACAGAGAGAGGGGGGTTAAAGTGATATACAGCAAATTATTGATGAAGCAATAAAAAGCTCAGAAGGGGGTAGAAGGAAGTACAGACTTTATTATAATCAGAATAGAAGGTAGGTGGATTTTAACGTAGGGCAGAAAGTACTCAAAACAAAACATACATAATCGTCTGCTCAGGGAAACAAGAATGCAAAGTTCTCGGAAAATTTACGGGGCAGTTTATAATTGAAGGAATAAGGATACATACACCACGTTGTACCTCAAAGTAAAATTTGAACAGCAAAGTGTGGCAAATATCGATCAAGTTAAGCCATACTATGATCGAAATGATTATTAAGTGATGAAAGATCTTTTTCAGGAGACGGAAAGGAAGCCGAGTACCAGTACAGTGGGAACATCAGAAGCTTATTCTCCACAGAACAAAAGAACGGCGACTCCCACCCCATATCAGCGCCAGAATAGAGTGAAAATAGACGCTAAAGAGGTGAAAGGGCTAGAACCACAAAGCAAGCCAGAGTCAAGTTTGAAGAACCAAATGAAGAGAACGCATCTACTAGACGTCTACGTAAAACCAGCGAAATGGGTTTTAAGCGGAGCAGGGAAAGATTAAGCGCCGGTCATTGAATTTCCTTCCCGTAGGAGTGCAAGGTACAAGCGTCCAGATGAGTTCACGGCTCCGCCGCAAACGAGGAAAGGGAAGCGAAAGAAAGTCAGTGTCGATGATGTTCCAGAAGGAAACCCGTCCGAGACGTCAAGCGAAAGTCCGCAGTCTACTAATATTCCAATTTCCACAACCCTGGAGAAAACGCTGACGGTTCATCGAGAAAGGTACTAATCGGAAGGATCCTCCACTGCATTCTGAAGGTCGCCCTCCAAAGGAGAATAAGACTGCAGCAATTAGCAAGCTATCTTACGTGGGAGCAGTTCTTGGCGAAAAGAATAGCGGACTTCAAAAGAGAAAAAGATAAATGAAATTTTTCCCCTCCTCAGTTGAAAGGTCTGTTTGATTTTATATCATGTGTACAAGTTGCTGTGCAATTTTAGTTTCACCTCAAGCGACGTGATTTTTGTTAAGTTGTTAAAAGCAAGAGTTTTGAATTTGTTTCCGCAAGTTTGCCATAAATTAATGTATTGATCATTTTAGTCGAAAAGATTCAGATTTTTGAGAGTCAAAATTAGAATTGTTGGCGAAATTTTGTAAAGAATGTAAAGTAAGTATGTACTATTGATGTAAAGTGTAAGTGAAAATTGAGAATTTCTTAACATTTTGTGTAAATATGCATTAAGTATTGCAATGTTCAAAAGTGAATATTTTCATGCTAAAAGTAATGCGTTTGAAAATGTAACTATTATAGGTGAATTTAAATGATTTACTTGCAAGTGAAAAGAGTAAATGAAGACTTCTAGACAGCGCTGGGGAAATTAAATTTAATGGTGAGTAAATGAAAATTGTATGAAAGTGAAATAAATGTTGTGAAATGTTAAATAAATTGTTATCGAAAAATGTGACTAAAGAAGCACTGTGAATGAATTTAATAATGCGTTTTCCTTCTAGATCTGTTGGAAAGAGATAAAGCTGTTTCAAAAATCGATGTATGCTACAGGAGAGAAGCATTTTAAATAATAGCAGGGCCATTTTTTCAGCAAACAGTGAAATTCAAAGAACTCCATTCTCTACCAAGAAAGAAGCCCTACTCCCCACTTAAGATAAAGGATGTGATGGGGAAATATAAACAAGCTCCGATAGTGTCAGTATGGACATCATCCAAAACAGAACTATATGCATACAGAAAGTTAAAAAATCACATTGAGATCATAAGTAATGAACAGTAAAAGCTAATATAAATGAAGAAGAGGAAAGGAAAACATTCTAGATTGACTATGGGCTTTCAGGTTATATCCATAAAGGAATATTTTAAATTCTTGAAAAGAACAAGCACATAAACAAAAGATTTTCTTCTTCTACAACTAATGAAGAATAGTAATGCTTGTTAGCGTTGATAAAATATTTAAATAAATAAATATAAAACTGGGAACTTTCTTAACTTCCGAATAAGGTCATTAAGGAAAGACAAATTGAGTAAAAACTCAAAACTCAAAAACACGCTTGCACCCTTCGCTATCCTCCCACCTCCAACTTAAGATAGACAGACAAAGTGGACAGATGTCGTCTTTCGCGCCCACTAAGTCTTTCTCCCAGCAGAGCAAAAAAAAATCAAGCTTGGATGCGAAGCAAAAATGTATAGAAAGGGGGCAATTTCGCATTTCAGAGGGAAAAGCTTCGTACATTATTATACGAATTTCAAAGGCCGGGTAACGAAGGTGAACAAAAAGTGAAAAATAAAAACCTGTATTAAATTCATTACAGAGAAAAAAAATTTTAAAAATAAATAAAAATATAAACATTTAAAGGGTCTTATTTAATGAAGGACATAATTTAGTTTGAGAGTGGAAGAGAAAAGTAGAAAGTAGCCTATCCATAGCATATGCCAATGTATGCAATTAAACTGAGTGAATTCTATGCATCCTCACAGCGTATAATATCTTTCAAGAGTGTGTAGTGAGTATGTATCGCATTTTATAATGTGCTGAAGATGCTACTAGACGTCTACGTAAAACCAGCGAATACCGTCTTATCTTCTTTGAAAAAATAAGATTACGTTTCAGAAACTGAAATTAAAATTCAGGTTTTTAGTACTCATGAATAACTGTTAGGAACAATAGCTGAAAACCCTGTGATCAGAAATATGGAGCTATGTAATTAAGTGTAATTCAGCTAGTTATAAGCGCGGGCAAGGCCCAAAATAAAGTAATATAATATAATATATATATATATATATATATATATATGTAAATTATAAAAAATCCAATGGCTTTTCTCTACGCGAACAGGCAACCTATAATTGACTTTCGGCAATTTCAGAATCTTCCCCGTAGACCAGTACTTTCGAGAATATTCTGGCATGGCATATAACCGCAAGTTATAAATACCGAGTACGCGTCATTTTTCGTCAGATTGCTTTCTTCTATCGCTGCTTCGAGACTCTGCTGTTGCCCTTCCCCTTCTTCTTTCCTTTGTTAGAACAAGTTATGACGTAGAGATCTTAAATTTAATATCATTTAATTTAAATCACTCTTGGATATGTAATTTCGAGAATTTTATCTAAAGAAAAATTATCTACCGTAAGAGCTGTAGAAAGACTTGCAAGTAAAACAGCTAAATCCTTCTGTGTCGTCATTTCGCATTGTTCTACTCATCAGTGACAAAGCCCGAACTCTGATCTTCGCCAAGCTTCGTCATTTCTGTGCCTGTCCGCAAAATTATCACAGCTTATTTATCAGCCGGTAGGATGTTTAATATGTTTAAGCTAAACTAAAGCAGCATGGTCAGTATGTACAGTAAAATTATTAGCATATAAATGGTAATAAAATTTATCTATTGCATCAATAATAGCTAAACATTCTAGCTCAGTAATTGCATAATGTTGTTCATAAGATAATTTTCTAGAATGAAAGGCAATTGGATGTAAATTACCATCAGTATGTTCTTGTTTTAGAACAGCACCAAAAGCTTCTTTCGATGCATCAACAAATACATGACATGGATATTTTGGATTAAGTTAAAATAGGCTGAATTAGAAATAAATGCATCTTTTAATTTTTTAAAAGCTTTTCTAACTAAATTTGTTAAATAAGCTCTAACTTTTGCACATTTTTGAATAAATTTATGATATACTTTTATGCTTCCTAAAAATCTTTGTAATTCTTTAGCATTTTTAGGAGGTTGCAATTTCTTAATAACTTCTATATTTGCATTACTGGGCTGGTATTTACCTGATTGGATTGCATATCCTAGAAAATTTATTTTTTCCTTAGCAAAATTACATTTAGACTGTTTTAATTTTATATTTTCTTTCTCATATACATCAAGTATTATTTTAAGATGGTTTGAATGTTAAAAAAAAATTGGGGAAAATACTATAATATCATCAAAATAATTTAAACCATATTGAATCTGATATTTGTTTAAGATTTGTCAAACAGCTCTTTGAAAGACAGCTGGAGAATTCTTCCAACCAAAAGGTAATATAGTAAATTCATAAAGTCCAAAATTTGTAGTAAATGCTAATTTTTCAGTATCATTTTCATTCAATTTTATATGCCAATAGCCAAATCCAATGTAGAGAAAATTTTGGGATTCGTTAACTGATCTAAAACAGCATCTATTCTTTTGGTTCAGAATCCGTTTTTGTAATTTTATTGAGTTTTCTGTAATCACTACACAATCTAGTTTTTGCATTTTCATCACGTTTATAAGCTAAAGTTACAGGAGCAGCATAAGGACTAAAAGAAGGTTTAATTATACCAGCTTTTAACAACTCATCTATTCGTTTCTTAAGTTCAGTATTATCTTTAGGTACATTCGATATGGTCTATAGGCTATTGGTAATTCAGAAGTTAAAACAACTCTAGGGAGTTCAACATTAATACAACCAACATCATATTTACTTTTAGCAAATACATGGTTTTCAGCAGCAATTTTTCTAATCTGCCATCAGAATTTTCACTATTTTCAAAATAATTTCCGAATTTTTTAGTACTAATATCACTTTTACATACGAAATTTTCACTATTTTCAAAATATTTACCAGATTTTTTAGTACTTATATCACTTTTACATGCAAAATTATTTTGAAAAATTTATCTAATTTAACATTTTTACTCACCTGGTGTTTAAACTGGTATAGTACATAATTATTAAAATTCAATTGTAATTTAAACGGTGAAACACAAGATGAAGACAATAATAAATAATTTAAATTAGAATTCACAGCATAAAATACTACATCATTAGTGAATTTACCTATTTTACATGGTATTTTAATAATTTTAATCACTGAAATTTGATTAGATAAAGAACATAATTTTCTTGTAGGTTTATCTTCAGTTAATTCACCTTGTACACCAATGCCATTAAAAATATTATGCGAAATTACGTTTACTTGTGAACCGTATCTATGATGGATGGTAAATTTTGTTGTCCAATTTGGACATTAAAATATAATCATCTTTTCTGTTCAGATTTGAGCACTGTATGATGCTAACTTAAAGAAGCAACTGGTTGATAACTAAGCGGCTTGTAAGGATATTGAATTTGTTGCGGCAGCACATCCTGAAACTTTGATAATGATATTTATTTGGTTGAAGTGGCCTATTAGAATACCTGGGTGGATTTTCCTTAAAATTTTGCCTGAGAGTAACAAATCCACTTGCACTTGGTACTTCCTCTAGTGCCACTGAAACTGGAAAAAATTTTCGAGCTGTTTGAATTCATTCCTTTGGGGTATTGATTTTTTGCACAATTAACAACATCCTTTGGGCTTCAGGAAGCCCCTGGTTGAGGGCTTCAACCATGGTTTTATTATTCAATTTCAGATTGGATACATATCGTAGATTTGCACGAAAATATCTATCAATGTGGTTAAATTTAGTATATTGTATGGCTACGAATTCATTAAAAGTAACAGCCTCTACTGTGGAGAAGTATGTATTAAATTTTTCCTTTAATGTTACCCAGTCGTCCTGTGTGCATTCCCGAATGAAGTATGCGAGTGGCCTCGCTCCGCAGGCACTTAAAAAATAAAAGCGTTTTATACTTTTCATTGATATTTCTAAATTCACATTTTCTGTCAAATAACAAAAAATACTGACTTACAGGAAAATCTGCCGTTTTTGAATCAAAAAGAAGACACTGAAATTTTTCAATACTGACGGTAGTTGTTTCCTCCTTATTTGTTGTCATGGTCTTCTTGGATCTTGTAAGCATAATCCACAACCCTGCATCAATGCACAAAAGGAAAATTTTTCATCAAAGTTTTTGAAGCATCCGAAAAAACGCCGAATGAAGAAGACTTTTTAAGCACAACACAAAAGCGAGAATCACTGATTCTGTCTGCGGATAATTGACAGCACTATGCGGATGACTGTCTTTGACCTACTTTACGGCATTGCGACGGAAGTGAGACGCTCTCCGTGATCGAATTTAGAAATAAATCCAGAGGGCTTTTCCCACGCATAATGAGTATCCTACCTGACTGATAAATAACGTGTGATAATTTTGTCGATAGGCACAGGAATGACGAAGCTTGGCGAAGAACTACATTAGAGTCAGGGCGTTGTTGTTGCTGACTGCGAAATGACGCCACAGAATGATTTAGCTGTGTTACTTGCGCATCTTTCTTCAATGCTCAAGGCAGATCATTTGTCTTTAGATATAATTCTCCAGATTACATATCCAAGAGTGATTTAAATTAAATAATATTAAATTTATGATATCTACGTCATAACTTGTTCTAACAAAGGGAAGAAGAAAGGGAAGGGCAACAGCAGAGTGTAGAAGCAGCGATAGAAGAAAGCAGTCTGACGAAAAATGGCGCGTGCTCCGTATTTACACCAGCGGTTATATAACATGCCAAAATGTTCTCGAAAGTACTCGTTTAGGGGAAAGACTCTGAAATTGTGGAAAGTCATACATATCTAGGTAACTAAAGTAGTTTATTTATCTACTGGTGAAGATACATTAGTGCCTATTTACAAATCAAAAAAGAGTGATAATCAAGAGGTTACATCTTTGTTGTCTAATCATTACGTCTTAGTCGAAAACAGGACAGCTCGTCTTATCTTCCATCATCCATCTCTCTCGCAATACCGTTAGTCGTGCTGAGTCGTCGCAGTCCTGCTATTCACACTCGGACATCCTGACGCGACAGGGCCTCCTGGCGATGATGGAGTTACAGTAAAATCTGAAATGAGTAATTAAAAAAAAGAAAAAAAATTTCCTTTGCATGTATCATCTTGGTACTTTCTGAGGAATAAAAAAGGAACGTTATTGAGTGTCAATGGATCATCTTGGAACGTCTTGAAGGGAAAAAAATTATTCCTCCAGACCGTCTTAAATGCTTAGGCGTCTTTAGGAACATATCTGGAACATCTTGGCAAGGAAAAAAATTCAACATCTTAATACATCTTGTAGATATAAATATTCTTTGTAGAGAAAAAAAACCTTTCAACTAATAAAAAAGGATGAAAAAAAGAATAAAAGGTAGTAAATACTAAATAGAATGTCCAAAGAGTTCATTGTTGAAAAGGCCATGGTTTCATCAGATTACCAGTTGCGGAAGTTTTTTAGGGCCTTCATGTATTCCAACTTTCTTTACCTCATAAGGGGTCGTTTGGCTTAACAGCTGTGACTTTGTAGGGTCCAAAAAATCGGGGACAGAGTTTGACTCCATTTCCAAATTGAGTGCGTTGAAGTGCGACTTGATCACCAACTTTGTATAAGGGTGGTTTTTTGCCGCGCTTGTTATATTGACATCTGTTTTTCCACTTCTTTTTTCTCACCTTCTTTAGTTTCGTTTGTTCCGTCTTTGCTTTCTGTATCAGCGTCTTTTTCATCGGTTTTTCTAACTGACTTCTGCTTTTCCACCTTCTCTTCTTTTTCGGTGGCCTCTGTAATTTGTTCGTTTCGCACGGTTTCTTTTGCTTGTCTTTTGCAAGGTATGTTACTGAAGTTTCTGTAGTGGAATTAGCAGTTAATTCATCATAAACTGTGAGCTGAGATTGTTCTTCGAGAAAATGCTTCTTTTCAGAATATCCTTCTGCAATGGCGTTTTTCCTCGATGGCTTCGAATCTGAGTGTGTTGTGCTTAAGTTTCCTTTTTGCACTAATTCATCGTTGACAGCATCATTTTCATTTACAACAGAATTTGCATCACTCAGGCGTCGTCAGAATTCACACTAAGAGAATCATTGACACTTGCTTTAATTGTAGATGAAGTGTCCAATTTGCTCACATTCTGTACTGTAACAGGAACTATACTAACAGGATCAATTTCTGGTTTTGGAAGATGAAAAACAAGAATTCACAACTTTTCTGGATCCTTCTTCAGAAGCATTTCCATTGCAATGACCATTTTTATGGCCTTCAGAATCACTCTCAGAGTTCTTGTTTTATGCTTTCTATTAGTTTAATACCATGTTTTCCAATAGAAAATTCAGCTTGTTGGATACAATCACTTCCAATAATTGCGTCAACAGATAGTAAATTATCATCAATATGAATGCCAGTTTTAAAATTTTTATTTTGAATTTTGAAAAAATCTGTGAAATATCCTATTGGGCGTATAATGCTATCACCAAGTCCTGATAATGTTATAGAAGATTTTTGAAGCGCTGGAGAACCAATTTTTTTTATGTGTTGATGTGTTAATTATAGTAGTTTGACTACCAGTGTCAGTCAATGAGGAAATGATAACCTCAGAAATATTGATGTGAATTATCATAGAATGTAGGGTGTGTGACTGTACGAGAACTTCATTGAGAACTGTCTCTGATTTTTGTGACGATGGAGGTGATGCACGACTTCGTTTCTGAGTACACGTTTATGCCCATATGAATTTTATGAAAAACTTTTGGGTTCTTTATGGTAACAATTAGAACTTTTATGACCTTTAGACCCACAATTGTAGCAAACTACAGGTTAGGCTTTTGAGAAATTTTTCTCTCTAAGTGATGAGAATTATTTTGTTTAAATTTCAGTTCACTAAAACATTTCGTATCTTTGGAGGCAGACACAAGCTTTTGATAAATTTTTAACGTATCTTTGAATTCACATACAGTTTTACAACCTGTAAGGTTTATCCTAAGTTTATTAACAGTTATTTTAAGTTATGCCTCTTTCCTATTCATTCTAATTTCAGCTTACAATTTCCTACCAGAAGGTAATTTCAGCAACGCAGTGAATGCAAATGAGTAACAGTACTATTTAAGTCGATGCTTCACCGACTTCTAGAGAGAGAGTCTGATTTTCTTGACAAGCGCGCGTTTGCCTTTTGGCTACGTTCTCTCTTAGGATACTACGCTCGGCCATACTTTAGGCCCTTGCTTGGCTTTGCCGATTTAATTAATATTTAGGGGCCAATTACTTAGAATTCTGATAGCTTCGGCTATATCTTTCAGATAGTTTTTGTTAAGCTTAGTTTAAATTCATTATTATTTAAGTTCAAGCCCAAGTGGATGCTTTGTGTATACTCCGAGTTAGGATTTGATTGTATTTATTCTGAGAAATAAAGGGTAGTTAACCCTTCTTAAGTCTTACGTGTTTGTTCACACACTTAAGCGATTATTCGCTTGTTAGTGCTCGTGGGGTTTTAAGATAGAATATTGGAATTAAATGAGTAAAAACTCCACAAACCATATAATAAAATTTTGTTAGGGTATTTTGGAATACCATTTATCACATAATCAAAAATAGAAGACATATCAATTTGACCTCTGGAACCAATTTCTCTCATAGCAATAAAATAATCGAATAACGATTCGTTTGGCTTTAAACTTATTTTAAACATCAGTTTATGCAAATCTGCACTGTTAAGCTTAGAGGAAAATTTTTCTAACAAATATTCTTTTAACGCAGTAAAAGTTTCAACACCATGTAAGGAATTTACAAAAGTTTTAGTAGAGCCGGATAAGCACTTTTTTGTAAGTATAATCTTGTGAACATCATTCGTAATTCTATTCAGTTGAAATAATTCTTCTAGGTTATTTAAAATATTCAATTAAATTATGATAAGAACCGTCAAAAGGTTTAATACAGTTATATAAATCACGGGAAGTTATACTGAATTCCTGATCGTTTGCCCTCGAAAACATGGTAGGTGAATAATTTATTCGATATTTATATAAACAAATATCGGAGCTGGAAGTCTGCGCGTTTTGGCTGGTTGCAAGTTCGAACAAGAAATTGACTGTGCAGAAGTTTGAGACACCATTTTATTCTGGGTTTTGTACTTCAGTGTCGAAATCAGAATGGGAAATATTAGTTTCTAATAACAGATCGAAATTAGTTGAAGCATTCACAATTGTAGTATAACATTCATCAGCGGAAATAGCACATTCTAAATTCAGAACATTAAGAATCGAAATTAGATCTGCCAGAATGAAAATATTTAATAAACGTTCTTTAACTTCGGCAGTGTGAAAAGAGCTATCTAAGCCTGTGAATTCACGAAGTCATTTGCGATTTGCACGGTCGCCTTCTTGACTAAACACAAACTTATGCAGTACTTAATGTGTGGTACTTAATTTTATGGAAGTTGATTTTAGAGTTGACATTGTTACAATTTAACTATTTAGAAGAACACACGTGATGAACAAGTTAATACAGTAAAAATGAAAATTCAGTTTCGAATTCAAAATAAAAGTTCGGGTTTTAACACAATACGTTTTAATGACAAAAATATAGTTTTATTTCATCAAAATTGAATTCAAAAGATTCTTTACTTTCACTTCATCACAACTGAATTCAAAATATTCTTTAACTGATTCTTAAAGAATAGCTTACTTTCATTGAGAACCGGTCGAAGTCCCCATGTGAACTCGGCGTCTAGGGGATTTTCTAGGCTGACGATACATATCTAGGTAACTAAAGTAGTTTATTTAGCTATTGGTGAAAGTACATTAGTGACTATTTACAAATGAAAAAAAGAGTAATAATCAAGAGGTTACATCTTTGTTGTCTAATCATTACGACTTAGTCGAAAACACGAAAACTCGTCTTTACCGTTAGTCGCGTTGAGTTGTCGCAGTCCTGCTATTCACATATATAGATACACATGCATAAATCTTTGCATGTACATGTTAAGGGGATTCTATTTCACAAGAAGTGACATGCAACTAAAGAAGCTAGCCTAAAGCTATAAAAGTCGAAATGTATAACTAGATACATAATTAAAGAAGGTCACCATGGTTAAGTATACAACAATAAGGGAATTAAGCATAAATTTTTAAGGCTCCTGGATAATAAAAATAAGGAATAAATGCTAAAATAAGGGAATTAAGCATAAATTTTGAAGGCTCCTGGATAATAAAAATAAGGAATAAATGCTATTATGAATAGTACTATATTAAAAACACCTTTCGGGTAAATAGGCGTGTTACAAACTAATCTTCAGATCAGGATCATAGTTCAGCCTCTGAAGATGTCCAGGCTAATCCTCCGTAAAATGGTACAACATCAGAGAACCTAGGTAAACTGACTTATCTGCATCGAAGACCATTCACATTCAAATTTATCAGGGTGAACTAATACAGGGACTCTAACAGTAGTTGCAAAAGTCCTGAAGTTGAAGAAACATATTAATATTTCGAGCTGAAACGGGAGAATACGTAGCATGGCATGCAAAAGGCACTTACGTTAAATATAAGACACGTAATAAAACTAAGAAAACACACATGCAAACCAAAACTACCAATGCATAAAGCTACGAGTAAATACAAAGCTAACAAAATTCTCACAGACAGAAAATATTAATCTCTCAGCACAATATCACACATATTTAGTTCCCTTTACACCAGATAAATTTCCGCTAAATATGTCCACCAAAATGTCAAACAGCACAAAACTTTTGCCAATAAACGTGGGCGCAGCCCGAACATCATCCATGCGGCTAGTGATTGTTCTAATTACATCGAATACGTAATAGTTACTGAAAATCTTATTTATTTCGCAAATCATCTGCATAAAATCTACAAAACCTGCAGAGATGTTATTTGTGGAATTTTTCTGTTGATCATTTCCATGTTCTGTTTTATCTGCTCTGTTGAGTGGTGGCAATGAAGTCTGGTCATTTATATTTTATTAGGTTTTAAAGTATTTTTTCCGTACGAGGGCAAACTTAATAAGTGGTATATATTACAGGATTAGGAGTTCTCCTGGATTATTGGAGGAAACATGCCCCCATGCGGCGCAGATAGAGTTTCATTAATATCCTAGAAACTGGTGGGTTTCTTTTTCATATTAGTGGGATTTTCCGGACATAATCGAAGGTTAGAAAAATGTGTTCCACCGCAAGTGAAACAGGTGTGTTTATTAATAAATTTTGCTCCACATTCCGAACTCATATGAGGCAGAGCGCATCTAAAGCACCTCCGAGCAAATTTACATTCATCCGAAGAGTGGAAGAAGTGTTGCATTGATCCACACCTGTTTACACCTATATGGTTACCATCTTTATACCTATATGATTCAACTTTAACATCAAAACAGAGTCATAAATTGTCATAAATTCAAATAGTCATATTGTCATAAATTTTCTCAGTTCCCGAAACATTGGCTAAGTGAACTTGAAATACAGGCAATGGGGCACTCGTGTTAAATCTGTGCATTTGATTATTCTTAATGAAGAATCAATTGGCAATCATCTCTTCTTTAATTTCGTCCATGGTGCAGTCGGAAGGCAAACCTCGTATGACTACCTGCACTGGCTTTACTTTTTTGGCATGTAATATATAATGTTGGATATTATTACTTTTCAGATATCTGGTGATCCCCCCGTGATGATCAAGGCTAAGTGGAATCATTTTAAGACTTCTACGGAAATCTAGCAGAAAAAGCCAAATTTAGTTCCTCATTGAGTTTTTTTTATAAAGTCATTGAATTTAAGCGAAGGAATAACCATAATCGGTGTAATGCTTTCTTTGGATAAAAGGCTGCCGAGGAGGGCATTTTTCAAAATTTTCACCACTAGTATTTTCGTTGCAAATAGCATTCATATTAACATTATTTTCACTATTATCGAGAATTGGAAATTTGTTAGAGGTTTTAACATTCACATTATTTTAAAAAATTATGCTTGGCCAGGCAGTCTTCTTAGGGAAAGTAAACCTGTTCGAGCACGTGGATGTTTTCTTTCTTGCACACGCTTTTTTTTCGAACTGATGTTTCGATGTTTGATTTTAATAGAGGAGTTAAGTTTACCTACATCAGCACCATGTTTGATAATATCAGAAAAAGTACATGTTGAGATGTAGCAGCTTCATTAGCACAAATAGAAATAATAACAAGTTCCTTAACATTATCAAAAGACTTTTTTCAAGTACGCAACTTTCCTTACCATTAGAGTTAAATACATTAGCATTAACTACATTAAAATCAACAATAGAATTAATACGTGCCTTATAATTTTCACACTTACCTTTCAAATCGTTGAATTTTGGCCTCCATTTCTTTGATCTGTCCTTCGACGTACATCCGATGAGGTATACAGTCCGCTCTGGGATTAGCTATGAGAAAAGATTGACACTCATTATGAAGTATTTGCGCAAAGTTCAACAAATGCTTTAGAAAATTTAAAGCATTGATAAAGTCAAAGTGATCGAACTCCTTTTTGACTAGAAAACCCTTTAGAATATCATCCAGATCCGTAGAATCCATTTCTAAGTCACTATACGAATCTTCTTCACTGTCCGAATTTAAATCCAACTTATCGTTGCTTGCCATAATTTAACGCAGTGAAGACCAAATAAGAACCAGCAATCGAAAGTAAATCCGCAGCATTCAAGAAGAAAACACACCACCAAGATTCTCAAGCTAAAATAAAATGACTGGTTCCGGCATCCTTGAAGATATTACAGCACTTTTTGTTGCACTACACGGGAACCTTTATGACAGTCTTGAAAACTTTTAGTATAATGATATCAGCTAGTTGTACATTAATAGAAGCAGGGCCAGCCCTAGGCGGTAGGTAAGTTCCAAGTCAGTAAACTTTAGGGACTGCGAAATTAACTGAGCTAACTTAAAATAATATTCCGATTGCCTGAATGTAGAAAATAAAGGAATAGTAAAGCAAAATTAACTACAAGAGGAATTGGCAGGCATCTGGCCATTCCTGTATTTTGAGATGCATAGCATTCAGGGACTGACAAGCTTCTAAGCTCTGGATAGTTTGCATGTGTATACGCGACCACGCGACGGGAATTGGGAAATTCATCCCCGCCCCTGACAGGATTTAACAAACTCTTTTAACCCACTAATAAAAAAGAGCCAGATTTCAAACAATGCCTCATTTGTGCAATAACGTATAACCGGTCGATTGGATTGCAGTAATGATACAGTTTATGTAATATTTACAGTGTAGTGGAGGTGAAAAGTGCTTTTATGATGTAAGTTAGTATTGTTTGTTCTATCTGCATCTTGACTATTCTACGTTCATTCAACGATTTTAAACACAGAATCACAGAATTTAAAAAAATGGAGAACACGCATCAAGAGGTTATAAAAACATTCTGTGTTCTCTTTTTGTTGCAGACTTTTTGGCAGTTCAAAATTGAGTTCGTTTTTACATGGGAGGGATACAGAAACTCAGAAAATATCGGGGAGATAATAAGAAAGCATGAACATTAAAAAACTCATGTAAATAATTTGAAATTGTGGATAGAGCTGAAACGAAAGCTGAAAACTTGCCTCACTTTAGATTCAGCTGCACAAAAATTAATTAATTTAGAAATTAAATATTGGCATGAAGTAATTTTACACATAAAAACAGTTATTAGATTCATTGGTGAAGGTTGTTTAGCATTTTAGGGTACAAGCGGCAAACTTTATGAGCATAATAAAATAAATTTTTGGAACTTAATAAAATTACTAGCTGAACTGGACACAATAGTGGAGAAGCATATTCATGGACTCCTTAATAATGAAGAAAAGACCACAATATATTTAGTAAAAACATTCAAAAGGAAACTATTGGACTGTTACATAACATAAAGTCTTATAT
This sequence comes from Stegodyphus mimosarum, assembly GCA_000611955.2. Taxonomy (NCBI): domain Eukaryota; kingdom Metazoa; phylum Arthropoda; class Arachnida; order Araneae; family Eresidae; genus Stegodyphus; species Stegodyphus mimosarum. Next base: position 37,914 of record KK120113.1, read on the forward strand.
TATATAACAAGTTCAAAACTTGGAATATTTTTCAATTGTCCTTCACTGAAATCCCGATGCGAGTAAGGTTGAAGGAATGACATTTGTAGTAAGATATGTGTCCATTTATCAATATGAAGTGGAATTATAATGCAGTATTATTAAGCAATTTCTGGGTTTTCTTCCTTTTGAAAGATCTACTGGTAAAGAATTATATCAATTTTTATTAGAAGAATTGGATAAAAATGGAATAGAATTAGAAAATATAAAAGGTGAAGGTTACGACAATGGTTCAGATATGAGAGGCGACATATTGGGAGTACAATCAAGAATTGAAACTTTAAATCCCGAACTTTTTACGCATCCTGCAGCAGCCATTTATTGAACATAGTAGTTAACGGTATATCAAAATCTTCCCTGGAGGCAGCGTATTTCTCTAATATGGTTCAAAAGCTATATACATTTTTTGCAATTTCGGTGACCAAATTAAGAAAAGACCTTAAAACTCTTGCGCTGACACCATTGATCAACACTGTGGTTGGGAAAGTCTTATAGAATCTCGAAAATCTTTACGTTTTGAAAGAGAAAATTTGAAAATGTAGAAATATATAATGTGATTCGAGATGAGACCAGTAATTTATTAAATGAATAAAACAATTTAAGTTTTTATCTTCGATCGCCATTTGGTATAAAATTTTGAACAATATTAATCTGATAAGTAAGCTCAAAAGATTTTGATTCATCCTAAGCCACTGATTTACTAAGCAACTAATTAACGTTTTTTTAAGAATTTAAATCGGATGAATTCTTTGACAACATTATCTTAGAAGATAAAAAAAATTTAGCTAACGAAATAAACAGAAAAAACTTCAAATTGACTACACCATATCATCGTGTTCGATCTGAAAAACGAAATTCTTCATATTAAAGTGTAGACGAACCAAGATTCAAAAGAGATATATAAAATAGATTTTTTTTTCTTTACTGCCGTGCACTGGCTTGTTTTAAGAATTTTGCTAACCTTACCCATGTGGCGATCACGTGGTTCAGTGAAGCCTGGTTAGTTGCTTGCTCGTGTCGCCATCTATATTCGCCAGTGGAAAGTGTTGCGTCGCATGAGCGGGACTCGATCTTGGTTCAATTTACTGGGAGTCGAATTCTTTACCGCTAGCCCAAAAGAGCTCCGTTGTGCTAGGTTCAAGAATTCTAACTCTTTCAAATTTGCGATGGTGGAGTTGTTCTCGAGATCGGTCCGCCGCATACTCCCCCTCGAAGCATCTATGATGCGATATGAGGAGAACCCTGAGAAACCCCCGTTGTGTTGGCATGTGTCGCCGTTTTTCGGTTGTGGGGCGGAGCCTGTGACGTAGTTCGTCATTTGACCTCAGTCGAGGGAGGAGTCTGTAGTTCTCCGGGTCACCAATGTGGCGATCACGTGGTTCGGTGAAGCCTAGGTTAGTTGCTTGCTCGTGTCGCCATCTATATTCGCCAGTGGGAAGTGCTGCGTCGCATGAGCGGGACTCGATCTTGGTTCAATTTACTGGGAGTCGAATTCTTTACCGCTAGCCCAAAAGAGTTCTGTTGTGCTAGGTTCAAGAATTCTAACTCTTTCAAATTTGCGATGGTGGAGTTGTTCTCGAGATCGGTCCGCCGCACCCATAACTGTCGTTACCGACGAAAGATCTTTTAAAATGATAAAATATTACTTAAGAACCATGCCTATTCAAAATCGTCTTAATAGGTTAGCAATGTTGGTCATTGAACATGAATTGAATAGTAAATTAGATCTTCAAAAACGAAAGAAGTTATTCGTGATTATGCAGGAAAAAGGGTTCGAGGGAGATTATTTTAATTTATGTTTAAACTTTACATGTTGTACTAACATTCTTTAGCGTTTTAAAAGTAAAGTTTATTATAGTTTTAGTTCCAAAGTTTGTGCGTTTTTTATAAGAAAAATTCGTATATGTTGTATGAGTGTTATGGTCTTAATTCAATTAGATTAGACTATATTTTTTTGCATATATTGTTTTTTTCATAAATCTCTTTTCTTTTAATTTAAAGTTTTTGAAGTTTGGGGGGCGGCAAAAACTCTAGGGCCGGCCCTGATAAAAGGTAGGAAACTAAGCTTAATGAATTAGAAACTGCAGGAGACTCCTTCATTGAAAAAAAAAAGAGATTAACATGAGAAAGGGAGAAGAAAAGCAAGTCAGGCTCTTGCTGCATGAGCACAGACTAGTTTTCTTCACCTAAATGCATTCGCCGCATATACCAAAGTTATTTGTGTGAAGAAAGAACTAGAAAGAGTTGTACTAAAGCCATTCGAGAATACTGGTTATTATAATTCATAGAGGAGGTCATTATAATATACGAGCGTTAGTAACTGGAGGAAATACAGTGCGTTGACAAATTAGAGAATACACAGCAAAGCGTGTACGAGGTGAAAAGAAGATTATTTCACTATGAAAGTTCGTTCATTTTAATGAAGAACTGTTGCATAACCAGTAAGATAAAAAGCAAAGAAAAATGCTAAGGAGTTTCTTTGAAGACGGTTCAATGACGAGATAATATGCGAAAATAGTATAAAGGCCCCGCCTCCCACTGAGAGCCAATCCTTAACAAAATTTAGAAAGGAATTTACGAGACTAAAATGAGACCGATTATTATGCCATGCACACGCTGACAAAGAAAACAGGTGTTTTGTTTTGCATTCGCTAAGTGTTTCTGCCCGCAGGGAGAAAAATCAAGCTTATATGAAAAGGAAAGATATGTAAGAGGTAATTTCGCATTTCACATGAAATAGTTTCGTATATATTTAGGTGAATTTGAAATGCTGGATAACAAAGATGGGACCAAAAAAAAAAAGTAAAGTAAAAGGTCCAACCTCCTTGAATGTAAAGCTTCATTGCTGGTAATACATAGATATAGTAATACGAACTACGATACGAATACGATAGTAATACGTAAATGAACTTTCTAACACATGGACTGAAAGAGTCTGAAAAAAAAAGATTTTCCTAAACTTTAATACTATTAAACTTAATTTTACTTTAATATTACCAGATGGTAATTTCCCCTGATTCATGCTCAGCTATTGTCGAATGCATTTCTCTGCAAAACTGCAAATTGCTACCACATCTTGTGATGGCTTTATTAAACCACCTTTATGTTGCAAAAAAGTATCATTCCTCAAGCTTCTTTAATACTACTATTTACTATCTACTTTACTACTACTACTACTACTATCTACTTTAATACATTATTTATAATATTTAACATTTGATTAAGAATGACGAAAATGATTTAAAATTTTGCAAATAATTTTCATAAATTACAAAAATATTACAAATGGAAAATTTGTTTCTGACGCTAACTTATGGAGACTTATTCCATTTCCTTTCACAAATCAATTGGTGCAATTATAAGCAACGCAAGACTTTGGCATGGTTAAAACTATTGAAATTTAAAGGAAAAAAAACAAAAATAAATAAATTCACGGTTTCAAAGACAAAAATTCAAAACAGAGATTCCTAAATGTAGTATTTGCTACAGATTAAACACGCAACAACCGTACTTCTTGCCACTATCATGGCTGATGCCACAAACTTTATTTGGAATCAAAATTACGTGTTGAAAGGACTAGGGTTGCTCCATTTACTAGTATTACTATATCTATGTGGTAATAGTGAGGGGAGTCTTGAGTTTATCTTTTTATATATGTTGGACAAATGTTAATTTAGCAATTTTATGCTAAGTTAATCCGCCTTAATAAAACAGTAATGTCGTAAAATACTATAAAACAAAAGCAAATATAAATTTCAAGTTTTTTCTCAGATCCATAACTTTTTATTGTATAAGTCAGTTTTTTTAGGTAATCACCCTAAATGTGTATAAATGCATAGGCATACAGACAAAAGAATATTATCTACAAGCATATTAAGTGCAGTGAAAGAATCTTGGTTAAAGCTTGTAAACTTAAGACTTGCTCTCTTCCGCAAATTGGACGATGTGGCCAATATTTCCAAGTGACGTAGCTATGACGATTGCGTTATGTAAGTGCCTTTTTGAACATTGACATAACGAGGGCGCTAGTTGCGATGAGTGTCAATTGAGCGTCTGCTTTTATCGGGAGTAACGGAGTGCGAAACCCTAGTGTATTTGTTATATAATTACGATGTGTAAAGTATCTGTTTTATTGTGAAATCGAATGGTTATGCTTATCTATGGTAGTAATTGTTACGTCCTTAACATGTTCTGTTGTGTAATCGAATTGGGACCTAAGTGGCCTATTTCTGAACGAAAATATTCATATATCCAATGTAATGCAATGCAGAGATTGTAGCAATTTTCAAAGTATGGGAGAATTCGATCTGCAAGCGAGTGTGAGTAGAAGTCAAACAGAATGCGAAAATCTTGAAAGCCCTGTCGTGGGAAATGTGGGTAAAGTTGATATATTGGGCGATCTTCTGAAATCTAATTTAAAGTATGGACAGGTGCATGAAGCATTAAATACTTGCATACGAGCTTACAGTTCGGGTTTCCCCGATTCAAATTCACAGTATTTAGAAATATTGTTGGACGGTGTGGCCAAGAAAGCAAGGGATAAATTATACAAGAACGCAAAGCTAAGTCTGTTGTGTTCTTTATGCTATGGTGTATTGACAGATCCCGTCACGCTCAAATGTGGCCACACGTTTTCAAAGAAATGTATCGTGAAAGCTATGAAAGGTGATTACTTTGAATGTGTGAAATGTAGTAAATCATACAGCTGTGATTACTTAATAGAATTAAGAAATAATGTTATCATCTCTACTGTGCTTGAAAAGTATTGGGAAACCAAGAATTCGAGCATTAAGAAAAGTGTTGAAACATCCGTGCAGGAGCAAACGCAAGAGAAAATATGTGGTAAGTTATGAATATTTATTTTAGAATCTTTTGACAAGTATTACGTTTTAAACTTTCTTTTTACGTAGTAATTTTCAGTAACTTTCATTAGGCAGACAGCCCTCCAGGCTTTGCCGTAATAGCATAAACCAAACCAGTAACTTTCAGTTTTGTGCATTTTAGTTGTAGATGTTTCAAATAATAATTTAATATTAAGTCCTGCATATTTCTGTATTGTACACAGAAGATCTTTAGATGTTTTAGGTATGAAGAAGTGTTTATTATTATTATTATTTGAGAATTTCAAAATTATATAATTCTCTCTCATGGTACACAAACATATGTATTAAGACCTTTAAAGTTATAACGGCTTTATTAAATTTGGAATATGTTGGTACTGCTTGACAACTTATATATTTTGTTATTCAATTTCAAGTTTTATTTACAGAATTAGTAAAGATTTTCATTTTTAATTGACTTAAAAATATGAAAGTTTTTGCTTAATGGAGATTGTATCATCCTGTAAATGCATTTAATCCACATTTGTTATTGGGTAAAACCTACAAAATAAAGTATACAAAAAGAAATATTTACAGGTTGTACATTTGCAATGAATTGTAAATAATACTGTAGAAAGCTTTTAATTTTATATGTCATGCTTCAGTGGATCATATGTCATATTTTGGTGTGAAACAAATTTCAACTTTTTTCATCGTTTTTAAAATATATCAGATACAGATTTAAAAAAATTAGCATATTTAAATTTATTTATTTTAAAATTTTATTCTTAATTTCAAGTAAATATTGTCTGATTTCAACTGGAATATAGCAACACTGAGATAATTTATAATTGTGTAATGTTCTATGTAAAATGTTAAAACATTTTCATTTGTGGTAACTTGCAACACTGTTGTAATATTTAACATGGGAAATTTTTATGTGAAGTTTTTATGTAAATATTTTGATTTTCTCTGGCTTTATCTTTCAGTTTTTTTATTTACTTATTTTTTATTATTTTTGATTTAAGTTGATGAATGTTAATGCCTTGTTGATTCTGTGCTGTATCAGTTACAAACTCTGAGAATTTCTCCCAACTGTCATGTCATAAATGGACTTGAATTTTCGTACTCATTGTTACATTATCATCAGAATTTCTTTGTCATATTGATTGTGTGCTGTGAACAAGTGTTTGTCATATGTCAATAATAAATGCATTAAATCCCTCCTATATATTGATGATTCACTACAGCATCATCCATTATGTGTTTGTCTTCTAATGTCTCCTTGATGAACTTGATGTATTGCAGTCAGTGTCTATTTCTCCTCTTCTCATTCCCACTGGCCTGAAAACAGGGGAGTGGATTAGAAGAAGATCCAGAGAGCAGATATTTAATGGGTGTGATGATGTGCTAAAAATGAAACCTGCAAAAAACTGTAAATTTTGATCTCTAAAAAGTGCAAATATTTGTTTTTCATTTCAGATGTTGATATGTATATTTCCAGAGAAGTTATAGCGTAAATAAAGAAGCCAATTCATTGTAGCCATTGTGCACTTTGCTTAATTACACTCTTTTGCAAAAAAATCGAAGCAACACGAAGGAAGTGGTTGCTTTTCATGAAATTGAATATGTGTATAGCTCATACACAGGTAATAAAATGTTTAAAAAAATCAAGGTCATAGTACCTGTTCACAGCTCACAATCACGTATTGAGTGTTCAAATTAGTAGTTGGTCAAACCGCCCCTGGTGGCAATGCATGCTCGAATTTGTCGAGGCAAGGAGTGGTAGTAGTTCCTAATGTTGTCATCCTGTGACACATTCTGCCAGGCATTTATCAGTTGCCACCCCAGATATGTGATATTTTGTGGTGCTCTAATCAGGTGTCCTACCATGTCCCAAACATGCTCGATTGGTGAAAGGTCTGGTGACCTTGCTGGCCAAGAAAGAGTATCAACCGCACGGAGCCAGTCCAGAGACATGCTCGATTGGTGAAAGGTCTGGTGACCTTGCTGCCCAAGGAAGAGTGTTAGCCGCACGGAGACAGTCTGGATATATGCGAGCAGTATGTGGCCTGGCATTATCTTGTTGGAAAATGGCCCCCGAATGACGTGCCATCAAGGGGAATGCAATTGGCCTTAAGATGGTATCAACATATCATTGAGCTGTTAAAGATGTATGGAGGATGACTAAGGATGACCTGCTGTCATAAGAAATATTACCCCATACCATCGCACCAGTGGCTATGGCTGTATACCATCGTGAAACAAAGGCTGATTGGGATCACTGGTCACGTCCTCTCCAGACACGAACATGGTGGTCATCTGCTTCAAGACTAAAGTGGGATTCATTCCTGTACACTATATGATGCGAGTCTAAAGGTAGCCATGATGATCGGCTGCGACACCAATCCAGACGACTCTGCCGATGTTGTGGGGTCAAAGGCAAAAGTCTTAAAGGCCTCTGTGAGCGTAAGCCTGCCTCGGACAAGGGGAAATCTCAGATAAGCGGCACTTGGCACAATTTTTTCTGCCATCTTGATTTTCAAAAAATCGCCATATCCTTGGGAGGAATTTTTTTATGCCAAGCGGGAAATGGCATCAAAAGGTGCTTTCCAAAAGTCCCTTCTTCAGTACACTATTGGGGCAAAAGCTCTGCTGGGCTAAAATTGCATACGCAAAGTGTAGCGTTAGCATTGAGAAGGTAAACCGTACACATAGAACAAATTGTAAACAATAGTTATTGTTGTGATTAAATAAATATACGTACTTTTTTCATCTTAGTATTTTAGATTATGATATATATAACTCCTGGGTAAAACTACATATTACGGGCCAGTTTGGCGCATTTTCGAAAAGTCGCCAAATCGGTTATTTTCGTGCGTTTTAGAAAATCATTAATCATATCACCATATTAGATGGTTGCGAATTTGAATGAATCCTCTAAACATGCAAAAAATTGATCATGTAAACATGCAAAAATATCTAAAACAGAAGTTCAAGAAAAACAACGGTTGGAATGCGCTTTAGCCCACTCCTTGGCGGCGATTGTTTTTGAATGAGCAATAAACGCGCCAACATGGGTAACTCCGTATACCCACCAACATGGCTGACTGTTTGTACGTTGCCTATGTTGTGCAATTCGCTGAAGTTTTTTTTAAGTTTAAAAGGAACGCTGTGCATATGGCATTTTCTTGTAATTTATTTTCGTTATTTTAGCTTATTTTGTTCATTTGTGTACGTTGCCTAAATTGTGCAATTCGCATATGTTTTTTTTAAGTTAAAACGGAATGGTGTGTACATGGTATTGTTTGTAATTTTAATGCCCTTTTAAAAAAAATTCCTTCTTTCTCCGATGCCATTTTGGTTACGTTTTCGTGGAGCGTGTCGGGAAGGTTAAGTAACGGCATTAAATGTGTAAGTATTATAACATAAAATGTAAATAATTAATTTAAACCTGACAAATATTTTAATGATCATACTGTTTGTTTTGCATATTATTTAATTATCTTTTTGTGGCAACAGTTTCCATACTAATTTATGCTTTAGAATTCTATGTTTTGTTTACAGTAGGTTTTCGCGAAGCGTGCCAGGAAGGTTGCAATTGCAAAGACGTTTTGCAGAAACGCGCCGAATTGGCGATTTTCAAAACATCGCCAAGCAGTGGGCTAAAGCGCATTTTCACCAAAACAACGATAAAGTATTTGAAAGTTAATAACTATATATTTTATGGCATCTTTTCATAATACAGTCGATTCCGCTTCATTGGGACACATCGGGACCGGGCGTTTTGTCCCAATTAAGTGAATTTCACAGTTTTTTAAATAAATTTATTTGGTTTTGGAAACTAAGGCCAATAACCGGTAATAAATTAAACAATACATATTTTTTTCAATAATTTTAATAAATGTAAATTACAAATGGGAAAATTCTGTATTAATATTTATCTAAAATTAATATTAATCTAAAATTCTAAATTAAAATTACAAAAATGAGTCAAGTGTAGTCTGTTTTTTGTTTTTGTAGCATTTCTTTTCTACAAAATCAGCGCAGATAAAAATCAGCGATATTCAGTGCAGATGCAGGGCTCCCTTCATTTCCTTCCTGCATAAAATAATGCTGTAACGTGGTAATACATTTTTTTGCTTCCTGGTTAGTCACAGGCACAGGTGACTCATCATCATCTTCGTCTAATTTTCCATATTTTGATTTAATACCTTCTACGATTGAATCCTCACAGTTTTCATTATCATCGTAACATGGTAAATTGTTATCTATTTTTGAAAACTCTTCATAGTTAATACAAATAGGAACTTGCAACATATCCTCATTTTCTTCACTGCTTAAATTTTCGGAAATTTCTAGGGGTTTAAAGCCACAATTAGTAAAACAGTTCTGTATTGTAGTGGCTTTTATAGCTCGCCAACTATCAGCGACAAACTGTATTGCTTGCAAAAGGGAAATTTTTGAACTTAACTCTCTGGCTGTTGTGGAAGTTGTTAATAAATTTTCATCAATGGATTCTAATATGTAATTAACCAATTTCCCACAATACAAAGTCTTAAAATTTTTTAGTACCTCCATGTCAATTGGTTGCATTAAAGATGTGGTATTAGGAGGAAGAAATTCCAGCTGTATATTTTGTAGATTGTCTAAATGAGGGTGTGCCGCATAATTGTCAACAATCAGCAAAATTTTTTTTTTTTTATGTTGTAAATTTCGGTCCCAACTGGTAAGTCAATTTCGAAAAATTTCAGAAGTCATCCACACATTTTTGTTTGCATGGTACTCCACTGGTAAACCCTCCATGCTCAACCCCTTAAAGCATCGAGGTCTAGCACTTTTTCCTATGATCAGTAGCTTTCGTTTGTCAGTACCTGACATATTTGTACAGCATAACACAGTAATACGGTCCATCGCCTTTTTATAACCAGTCAGTGCAATGTGTTTATAGCATAAGGAACCGTCTGGCGTAGCACAATAATAGAGGTCGGTTTCATTAGCATTGTAAATGTCATCAGCACAAAAATTCTCTAAAAACGTAGGAATTTTCGTAGTTTTCCACTGTGCGGAACTTTCCTTGTCAGCACTGCCCTTTTCACCGTGCGCTTTTTAAAATTTAATATTGTGTCTTGTTTTTCATCGCGATAACCACCCGTCAGTTGCTTTGAAATCATTGCGGCCCAGTTTTTTAGCTAACTATTCTGACTTCGCCTTCAATATCGGGCCGTTGATATTTACGCTTCTGCCACTAACAATAGAAAACCACTGATCTGGTACTTCTTCGACGTCTGGATTCTTCCCCTCGCGTTTCCTTTTGGATGTTCCTGCTTGTCCTTCTTGTAAAACCAATTCCTTATGCAGTTGACTTTCTTGTCGTAAGACACGCGATATGGTAGATTTTGGTACTCCAGTTATCTCAGCGAGCCGGCGATAACTTGTATTAGGTGGCTGGCTTTTTATTTTATCTAACAAAGCTATTTTGCTAGAAAGTGTCAAATCATTTCTTGGCATGGTTAAAATGCGCTTTAGCCCACTGCTTGGCGATGTTTTGAAAATCACCAATTCGGCGCATTTCTGCGAAACGTCTTTGCAATTAATTGCAACCTTCCCGACACGCTCCGCGAAAACCTATTGTAAATAAAACAGAATTCTAAAGCATAAATTAGTATGGAAACTGTTGCCACAAAAAGATAATAAAATAATATGCAAAACAAACATTACGATCATTAAAATATTTGTCAGTTAGGTTTAAATTAAATATTCACATTTTATGTTGTAATACTTACACATTTTATGCCGTTACATAACCTTCCCGACACGCTCCACGAAAACGTAACCAAAATGGCATCCAAGAAAGAAGGAATTTTTTTTAAAAGGGCATTAAAATTACAAACAATACCATGTACACACCGTTCCGTTTTAACTTAAAAAAAACCTCAGCGAATTGCACAATGTAGGCAACGTACACAAATCAACAAAATAAGCTAAAATAACGAAAATAAATTACAAGAAAATGCCAACACTTACAACAAACAAAATATGTAGCAATTAAACCAGCTTTCATACATCAATCAATCACCGCACGTTTCCCTTGCACTTCCAATAAAGTAATAAATGTACATGTACATTCACTCACCTCTCTCAGCATCACAGCTAAATCCATAGCGACTTGGTATTTAGCGAAAAATACGTACGAAAATAGCAAACACTCAATAGAAAAACACTGCATTCAAAGAATAAAACGAGAACTGAAATAACTACTCAAATTAACACGTAAGAATTTCGAATAAACCGCTACGTCATCTCACATTACCAATAAAACCGTTCTTTATAAAATAGGAAATATGCATGCGCGAAAACTACATGTTTCCGTAGCTTCAAAATACCCAGTCAGCCATGTTGGCGGATATATGGAGTTACCTATGTTGGCGCGTTTATTGCTCATTCAAAAACAATCGCCGCCAAGCAGTGGGCTAAAGCGCATTCCAACCCTTGGCATTTTGGCAAGGGTTAAATTTTTGAACAAAGTGTATGCACTGTTCACGCACGATGTGTATTGTGAGTGAATAAATATGCAACAGTCGAAACAGTCGTCATGTACGAGGTGTAATGGTAACTGAATAAGAACGCCCTTGCGCTCGCATGTGATGCAACGCATACACAATCAGCTGTAAGGCAATGCATGCGCAATAAGCTGTAAGACAACGCTCCGTAACAAACTCATAATATGTACTGTGATCTTAAATTTACTGTCCCAATTAAGCAGAATCTTGTCCCAATTAATCATATAAATTTTCTATTGTCTTCCTAGTTTGGTATCTGTTCTTTGAGATTAGTCCCAAATATGCGGCTGTCCCGATTAAGCGGTGTCTCAATTAAGCAGAATCAACTGTATATACCATTTTTAAGACGGTAGCAAGATGGAGTAAAACGTTTTAGCATGAAATTTAAGAAATTGTAATAAGCAGTAAATGATCGGAAAACATCGATTCATATTTAATTTAAAACTTTAAAAAAAATGCAGAAGAAAAAAATATAAAATTCAAAATTTCGATCTACTGAAACATGAGCAATAATATAGTAAAAAAAAAGTTGTTAAACAATTTTAACTCCGTAATTTATATTTTTACAATAATTTTTTTTTATAATATAAAGTAGAAACTTGCATTTGTTTATATCTACACTAAAATATAACAATACAATGGAAATGAAATTCAAAATGGCACGCTCATTCAACACTGACTCTACGACTCATTTCAGCCATGTGCTTAACCACATATAATGGACACACACCTCCATTCACACAAATCTGTTGCATCTTTCGTTTCAAGTAATTTCATACTATTTTTACACTTTTTCATTCACTTACAATTACTTATTTATACTATTTTTACACTTATTATTTTACACTTACTTTATTCGTACATATTCACAATCAAACCATAATTCATGCACCATTCTATCACATATCATTCGCCCTTATCTTGCAATCGAATCAAATAAGTAAAATCCACACGTTCAAGTCTTGACGTCAGCCACTTTACTCACAGAATTTACTAGAAGAATGATTTTCATGACGCCAAGAGGTTACCAGATTTGGTGCGATTTAGCTTCATTTGGCAACTGGCCCGTAATCTGCAGTCTAGCCAACTCCTGCGTTATTAACTTTTATACTTCTATTTTTTAATTCTTACCATTCATTTGAATAATTATTCGTAATTATGGGTATATGTAAGTTTGAAACATGTTTATATAAATGAAGTTATGATCACAGAAATGCAATTTGTATCACATAGTTAAAGATGAAAGTTTTAAAAAATAAAATATGCATGTATTTCCACAATATTACATCCTGAACATGTTTTCTAGGCTATTCAAACATCATCCAGTCTGGTTTATATTGGACAATCCGGATTTGCACATAATTTCGCTTAATAGGCTTAAGAGGGTTATTTTTATTCTTTTTTCTTGTTTAAGCGGGAAAATAGTTTTCATGTAGGTAAACAAAGAAATGTGATCCTGAATTGCATAACTGCAGGGAAACAAAATTTGTAACAAGTGCTTCTATGGCTTTTCACGATGTTATGCAATTGTTTACATTTCGAAAAAAGAACAGGATAAGGTTAATTGAATTTGTCTGTATTTATTCCATAAAAAGGTAAATCATCAAATATTATTTTTGTGCAATTTGCACGTTGTCTATAACAGTGATTTCAAACATGACTAACATGTTAGAAAAATCTGTAAATATAAATCTTACTCAAGGATTTAAAGATACAAATTTAATTAACTTTTATTCATTTTTTTGTGAAAAAATAAAGAAACTTTTGCTCATGATTTGGCTAATGGTTTAAAATTTTTACTGATATACCCAACTTTTAATCCACAAAATCTTCTGTATAAAGAAATCAGTGAAATATGCTTGACATAAAAAAATGGGACAATAACATTTGCTTAATATTTTACATTAACTTATAAGCATTTCAAAGTTTGATTATCATTTTATTGCATTTTTAATATTTATATTTAAATGTAAATTTGATCAAGAGCTGTTAAAAAACTGCTTTAAGTTAATAATTAAAAATTTAAATACGCATGGGATAATGTGAGCCTTAAGTACGGGAAAGGAGCATGTTTTGTAATTCTTTTGGTTAAAAATAAAATTGTCTTATTCTAATTACACATGTAAGTAATTTATTTAGAAAGTAATTAAATGACAAATTCAAAACGTCTACTGACAAAGTCGTGATCATCAGTGCAAAAATTTATCTGATTTAGTCATGACACCCAATGCAAAGTATGTACATACGGAAAGAAAACATCCCTTTTCTTTTCCCTATCTTAGTTAACATCTAAGCTAGCAACCTAAGGACTCTTATCACTGTTTAGCGCATATCGCCCAAGTTGCTGAATGCGATTTCTGGAGCCTCGCCAAATGCCGGTTATCTGAGTATCTCCCAGACAAGTGCCAGATGGTGGATGGTACCACTGGAGGTATAGATATGGCTCTAATGCATTGGATAGTCAACAATGATACCGTTGGGGCAGTTTGGGCCTGGCGAACATTCATCCTATCTTACCTCGCATTTGTGCTCCTTTACATTCCAGAGCCTTCATTTTGTCGTCAATTTCCTTGTAGCAACCATTGCTGCCAACATCTTTGCACAGCAGTGTCTGTGTGCTGCAGGTGGCGGCCTATTGCTCAGTATGACCACCCAGCTTCACGCAACCCCTACAATGCGACTACATTCGATGTCGTTTAGTTGTCTGTAAGGTCTTCGATATCGTCATAACGGCATCTTTAGTTGCTTCTTTATGGAATTACAATGGCAGCAAAAAAAAAAAAAGATTAATTTTCTACCTCTGTTATCGGTTTTATACTTTGTGAATTGCACACTAGAAATGCACGCTTTGATCGCAATTACTGTTCATTTGCCTTGAAACTTTGATCATTTGAATGTTTGATCAAGGTGTTTTTGCATACCAAATTTCGTCACGATCGCAAAAGTTTTTCTTGGTGCTTCAATATTTTTTCAAAAGAGTGTATATGGTCGAGTCCAGTATAGTCTTTCGTGTGCTTTGCCTGGTTAAATGATATGTCCATTTCTGACAAGTTTTAGTGTAAAAGGGAAAAACATTACTCATTCAGAGGATCAGAATTTGTAACTAATTTTTTGATTTAACAAGCTTGGTGCATATAGGGCTGGTGCTGGACATTTTCCCACCCAATGCAATCTTTGCGAGTCCTAAATTTTGCTGCCCACTGCTTCCATGAATTCTAAAAATTTTGCTGTTCTCTAAATTCTGCCGATCAGTGCGGGCTCCAAATTCTAAAAAATTTGCCATCCCTAAATTTTGTTACTCAGTGTTTCACTTCTGAAATTTTTGCCACTTTTCGAATTCCGGTGCATGGTGCTGGCACACCAGTTGCACCAACTTTGACGCTGGCTTTGGGTGCTTATTTATTATTCCATTTAACATGAAAAGTGGCAGGGATCTTGCCAAATTTATGCTATTCATTCCAGCCAAAGTTTGAAGGACCATATCTCATTCTGTTTAGTTAGATAATTAACAGAGATAAGTGAAGGATAGAGCATATAAAACTTATTGCCATGGTGTATTTGTTTTTAAAGTCCTATATTGTACCCATTAATGTATATTTTGTTAATGCAAAGTTACCAGAACTTTGAAAATAATCTACTGGATGCTGATTTGCAGAAAGCAAGTCCTAAATATTACTATTTTTTCAAATGTGAGAAAAAATAAAGAAATAGCTGTTAACTTGTATGATTCTTTACAAAAACTAAACTGCCTGATCAAGGATTACCAGGAGTTAAATAAATAAAACCAAGGTGAAGAGTTTGTGATCATGTTGTGACATTATGCTTATTTACTACTGCCTCTAAAACAGTGTTTTGCTGTAATTTTTATTAGTTTAAAATGGTCAGTGAAATGCACTTAAGTATCATAGGCTTTAATTTTTATTAGTTTAAAATGGTCAGTGAAATGCACTTAAGTATCATAGGCTTTATAAAGCAATAAAAATGGAGGAAAGATGTTCAGTGAAATATGCCTTCTCATATTTCAGCAAACATTGCATCAACTATTTTAAAACGGCTAATAATGGAGTTTCAGTATTTTATGTACAGGGTGTAATAGAATTGATGCTCTCAAGTTAAAGAAGTGATAGAACATGACAAAAGTAAGTTTTAGTAATGCATTGCATGTATAATGCAAAATGTGATTGCGAAAACACAGCAAATACAAAGAACATGGGAAAGGAAAAGTTGTTTTAATCACAGATATCTGCAGGATATAGTATTCAATATTTACAAGAATTATTCATATGAATGATCAGCATTAATTCCAATAATTACAAATTTCATTTTTTAGGTGGATTAAGTCTCCTGAAGACCTGATGCCAGAATTAGCATTGTTGCTTTGGAAGTACGCCATGCCAGGCAACTTTCAAAGTTCACTCATCATTTTGATGCTTGTGTTGCAGTTAGTCATCATTCATTTGAATTCTCATAAATATATATAATTTTTTTGTGAACATCTGTGATTCAAATGACTTTTTATTTCCCATGTTCTTCATGCTTTCTGTGTTCCCACATTTACATTCTGCCACACGTGTGTTATGAAAATTTTCTGTTTGCCATGTTCTATCACTGAATATTGTGACCATCAGTTCTGTTCTGTACTGTATATGGGCTATGTCTCAGTTCCAGATGACAGGGGATGTTTTTTAAAAAAATGCATTATTTACCATTTGATCATCATTGTTGACTCTATAAATACTTGTGAAATTTTATGATTTAGTTCCCTTTAACTTGAAGTGTTTAATTAGGCACCATAAAGTGTCAAAACAATGCGTTGGACCAGTACTAGGCTCTTGATGACACTGTGAAAAAAATTATCTCCTTTCCTGAAAATATTCTCATGTATTAAATGGCTTTCTTTGATAATGATGCTGCCTTTTAATCATCGATCTTAACCTGTTCACGGGCCCGTCCGTCCAAATGAAGTGCTTTGAAACTGGTCGTGTTGTTAGTTAACAAATCTCCAAAAAATCGCTTTCATTTTCTGAAATCTCTCTAAGATGGCCCAGCCTAGGGCAGTATATTCACTTCCCCTTAGTGTGATGGATAAGCCATAAAATAGCCTCCCCGCTAATGAATGGCAAAAAGTACTTGTTGCGTTAGTTTTGTCTCTCCTCTTTCCTTTGTGCTTGTAGACTTGTTTCTTTAATATTTGACTTCTGAATTTTTTTTAGCATTTTAGCTTCTACGCTTGTAAATTTTCAATTATTCGATGTGTTTTATGGGCAATGTTTGAAGAAACATCATTATTTATTTTATTATACAAAATTTTTTTTACTATTTACTTACTGTCTATTTTATTTAGTTTCAGGTAGGCCAATTTATTTTGGGAAATTAAATTTTAATCCCCTTTTTTACTGATGCAGTTTTCTTGACATTATAAGTCCATATATATTTGGAATAAGAGTACAATATTTCTCAGGAATTTTTGGGAAATTTGGTATACATATATATATATAGCATTGAATTTTTTCCACAAGTGGTTCATTAACAGTCAAGCTCATTGTCTTAAATGCTTGATCTTTTCACCATGGAATTGATGAACAATAATCCTCCTAATGAAAGTTTTTCAGGATTTTAAAGCAATTTCTAGAATTTTGGTGGTTTTCTAAAAATATTTTTGTAAGTTTAGCTATTATGCAGTTGCTAGTAATATGGAATTTTGAATCAAAAATTTATTCCTTCGTTGATTTGAAAGATCACATTTCTAATTCAAGCGGAAGATTAAATGAATTTCATGCAGTCTTACTACAGAGTATAAAGAGTTATTTCTTTGTGTTTAAAATTGTAAAATATTTTTTTTTAAACTTTCAGAATATTTTTACTCATATATGGCTAAATTTAAATATCGTGCACGAATTCTATTAGAACCTTAACATAATTTCTAGGACTAATAGAAAAGGGATAATATTGAAAGACTATGTCTTAAGTGCCAATAAGTATAAATAAATATACCAAGTAAATATGCCGCGAACCTCTCCAGAGGTTGGTGGTAGGTCAACAACAACTGAAAATTAAACAAAAAGGAAAAAAAAAAAACCCTAAAAATAATATGAAACTCTACCGATTACGAAAGCAATCTTAACTAAAATTCCTTACCATCAAGCGATAAAAAATTCTACTCAAATATGAAGAGTTGTATTTTTATAGCATTTATTAAGTTGAATTTATGAGTGCCTACTGAATGTTTGGTTTTTTATAACCTTCCATTCATCAGAATGCTGATAAGATCATAAAGTGTGAGAGAGGCAAAAAAATGTTTTATGAACAGAAGGTGGTCAAAGATTTTTAAACCACTTTCCTGATAAGCTATTGAGTTCAAATTTTGTAAACATATTGACTATGGATGATAATACAATATGGTAAAATGAGTTTTATAAAATTCCATTAAAATTTTTTAAATTTAATGTTGACACAATTTTTTGCACAAATTTTCATTTGCAAAATCAAAGTAAAGTCTCAAAACTTTAGTGTTTGTGCCAGTATAAAATATTCTTTTAAATAAAATTTGTATGAAATTTTAACGTAACTTCTGATTTTATTGGAAGTAAAAAAAAATTATTATTCAGTGTTGAAAAATGATTTTTCAATTGAAAAATTTCATTTAAAATGTTATTAAGACTAAAAAGATAAAAATTAAAAAAATTTTAAAAAAATGTTATATAAAATAAGCTTGTATTCAAAACTTATAGAATTCTTAATAAGCCGAAAGCAAGAAAAAATAATTTGTGGCATATTTTAATGGAACCAAGATATTAAGCCTCTTCACAATAATCATGTGCAATTTATATCATGAATCATAAAAGTGTAGGCACTTAAATAACGAAATGAAATAGTCGAATCACAATGTCAAAATAATCAACGGCGCCACATTTTTTTTTTATTATTCATGATATAAATTTGTAAATGAATTTTGTAAAGAATATTATTTAATTCCTTACTCCTATTGATCTATAAAATGAATTATGGCACTTTTTTGTTATCGGAAGTGGATTAAAAATGTATGTATGTAGGCATGCATATATGAATATATGTGTTCATGTATGTGTGTATATGTACACAAACGTATGTATGTGTTTAAACATATATGCACGCAGACATATACACACAACATACATACATACATTTCTGAATCCCTTCTGATAGCAAAACGGTATCTAAATTATACTTTTTTTTAATTTATTAATCATTTTATGAGTTATAAATAAAAGCTTATACTGTAAAAATCTTTTATTATTATTATTATTATTATTTCTTAAATAAGTTTAAAAATGGAAATTCTTAATTCCTTTTGTATTAACTTTTTAACTGGTAACAAATTTTGGTACTTATGTAGAAACCTGTTGACCATTTTTGCCTATTAAAGAAGACTCCAAACTACGTGATTTTTTGCCAAAAATGGAAAAGTCTTCTTCAAACATTCTAAGTTTGGTGCAACCTTGATTACACGTGTTAGTTATTATTCTTGAGTAAAGACTCCTTTTATCTCGTCTATCACACATTTTCAAAAAAAATTTATTAAAATTTGGGACTTGCTTACTACAGAAGAGCATGCTGTTGCATATTTACAAAGTTATGGAATCTGATTGGCCTCAAAAAATGTGTTAATAACCACAATATGGCAATATTATGAAAAAAATAATGGAAGTTTTTAATGAGAAATTAAATATAAATAAATGATAATATAATAAATTTGAAAGAAAAATAAGAATAGAACCTTTTTTCTTGCAGTTATTAGTAATTTTTTTTTTGGTACAATTAGCGCCGTCTCTTGTGGGTAACGAGATTTTCCATAAGACTCAAATTTTTTGTTTGTTTAGAACCAGTGTCAGACCGTTATATTAAAACATCAAGAAGAGTTCTTTCCATACTATTTAGGGTCATTACGTATTGTCGCCTGGGTTGGAAGATTGTTTGTCCCCTTAGGCATTTGAGGGTGAAAGTAAGACAAAAATCTGGGCTAGCCCTTCTTAACATATCTTCTAATTCTAACAAAAACACAGAACAATCTGTTGTCAAGGTTATATTCAAAATGACAATATTCCGTGACAAACCCATAAAGAACCTGCGTAAAGGAACGAGATATTCCAGGTCAAACCATTAAAGGCCCCTTTCTGGTCCCCAATTTTTTTATGTGTCTTTGTATCAGATATTAATTAATATTTTAATCTTAGATGAAAATTCCCTAGTATTGTAGATTTATGTGTAATGCATAGTTTTTGAAGAAATTAATTAATGTTAGCTGCTTATAGCAGTAATAAACAGATTCATAGGACTGGCATGTATATTATATGATTTTGTTTGAACTGTTTTCCAATATGCATTTGTTGTGACTTGAACTTATATAGAAATTTTGAATAATGGTTAATATAGTTTTATTTTTCTTTGTTGTTTTTGAAATGGCAACGGAATGTTTTTTTTTGAATGGTTTATTATTTCAGTGTTGTTGTTCTAAAAAAATTGTTTATGGTTGTTAAGAGCTTTAATAAAGATTATTTTTGAATAAATAAAATGTGGATTAAAGTTATTAAAGAATTGGAGTTCAAGATTAATTTGGAGTTATAAGCTGGTAATTGGTGACCTGGAATTTTGATTTTAAAGTGAATATCGCTGAAGACGATTAAACTATCCAAGATACTACACACAAATTGTGCAAAGTAACTGTTAAAATTCCTCCATTTTGGATGGATTACCCAGAAATCTGTTTTTTTCAGGCTGAGGTGCAGTTCAAAATAAGTTGATTTGTTTTGGTGGAAACCAAATTTAACTACTTAGTATGACAATTAGAACCCAGATATGTTGAGAACATCTGGGATATTGTAACAAGTAATTCCACTGTGAAATATTCATAATCCAAAACAAGGCTTCTGAATTTATTTAAGGAAAGTGAAAGTACTGGAATTAAAAATCTTATTACAGGAATTGATTTAGGCAACCTGAAACCAAGTCAATTATTACAAAAATTAAAATCTGTTGCAACATCGGATGTGCCCGAAAATTTAATCAAAATGGAAATGGTTGGAGAAATTGCTGGATTCTATGTGTAGTAGCATACTTGTTAGTGACTAAGAATAACCCAAGTTGGCGATCATGGCTGATAAAATTTCCGATATGACATCTTCTAATGCGATTTGTGGTGTATCAACAGCTGGCAATTGCTCAAATACAGAACTGTTAATGAAAGTTCAATCCCTTGAACAGGGAATTGCCCAAATGACTGTTTTTCATATAACGAGACCATGATTTAGGAACAACTCTCAGTCCAGCAGATGATCTTGCAGTACTTCTAGAAGAAGATTTAATCCTAAAGGAAAGTATTGTTTTATCATTTCCGTTTTCGTAACAGATATCATCAGGATAAACATACTCAGCCATGCAGTTGGTCAACTGATAGGTCATTCAATCAGGGAAACGAGAATGCGCAGTAGAGGAGGTGGCAAGCTCTGCTGTCAGTAATGTTCCAGAGTGTCGCCAATTTTGCCTATTTATAAGAGATAAAAAATCGAAAGTGTGTTTCTTAGTGCATAGCATTTTACTCACATCAAGTCAAGACGAACAATTTGTGGATTTCAAGTTTTATGCAGCGAATGGTACCGAAATTGAGGCATATGGTATAAAAATGTTGTCACTTGATTTGAGACTTAAGCATGAATTCCAATTTCCATTTATAGTGGCCAGGATTAATAAAGGTATTTTAAGAGCTGATTTCCTTAACAAATTTAAATGCATAATTTATTTACAAGGCAAGAAACTGATTGATGAAGTATAACTGGTGAAGTTGCTTCCGTCAGTGAAAATAGTGATAGCATTACAGTAAACCATTGGACAAAATTTCATACTCTTCTGAAACAATACCTGGACTTATCCAAACCAAATTTTTTTCTTATCAGGTATAAAACATAATGTTCAACATAATATTATTATAACACATGGTCAACTTGTGCATTCTAAAGCAAGATAATTGTATCATCGGAAGCTTGCTGTAGTTAAGCAAGAGTTCCAATTTCATGTTGCATAATAACATAATAAGACCCTCAAGTTCTCATAGGGCAAGTCCTCGTCATGTGGTGCTAAAAAAAGTTGGTACTCTTCGCCCATGTGGAGCTTATAGACAGCTAAGTGATAGAACATTTCCTGATAGATATCCTATTCTTAGGATTGAGGACTTTCATCATATTTTAAAAGGTACAAATATTTATTCCAAACCAGATTTATTTAAAGCCTACTATCAAATGCCCATTGCTGAAGAAGACAGATGTAAAACTGCTATTATTACTCCTTTTGGATTATACAAATTTCATGTAATGAGCTTTGGTTTGAGAAATGCACCAGCAACGTTTCAAAGATTTATAAATGCAGTTCTTTCTGGTCTAAATTTCATTTTTTACCTGCTTAGATGACATTCTGATAGCATATGCTAGTGAGAAGCAACACAAAATCCATTTGAAGCTAGTGTTTGAAAGATTAAATGACTATGGACTCCGCATTAACTTTTCCAAATCCATCTTTGGCATACAAGAAATAGAATTCTTGGGTTATTTAATTACTCATCAAAGATCACGGTCTTTACCTGACAAAGTCCAAACTATTGTTAATTACAAACTTCCAACAACAGTTCATGAACTCTGGATATTCTTAGGCCTTATTAATTTTTATCGGTGATATTTAAAAAATGCATCATAAAACCAATCTTTTCTACATGACTACCTTAAATGAGTACAGAAAAAAGATAAATGGAAAGCTCAGTGGACAGATGAAGTTAAGGAACAATTTCCGCAATGCAAAGATGATTTAGTCAATACAACACTCTTATCATTTCTGAATCATTAACTACCTCTGTCATTATATACAGATGCTTCAGCCTCGGTGATTGGAGCAGTACTTCAAAAATTTGAAAATAAGGGATGGAAACCTATTGCATTTTATTCCAAAAAAAAACTGAGCGAAGCACAAAAGCGTTATAGTACTTACGATAGAGGGTTACTAGGAATTTACCTCTCCCTGAAACACTTCAAAATTTTACTGGAAGGAAGACATTTAAAACCTGCATGGCCAGAAAAAGCATCACCTCGTCAGGTTAGACATTTATAATATGTTTCTCAATTTTCAACTGATATACGCACATAGAAGGTTGAGACAACATCATTGCAGATACTTTATATAGAATTTAAGAAATTTCTTTGATCATCTATGATAAATTTGCAGGTGAACAAATTTTGGATAAAGAATTGCAAAATTTGAGGACATCACCAATTTCCCTGAACTTCAAGCAGTATCCACCACCTTCTGGGAAGTCTTTATGGAGTGAAACTTCAATGAATAATATCAGACCATATATTCCTGACAGTTATCGCAAGAAAATATTTCATCAAATGCATAACACAGCCCATCCTGGCATTAAGTCATCTGTAAAGCTCTTATCTGAATTTATATGGCCAAGTATCCGTAAAGATGTGCAGCTTTTTGATCTTGCATGGTTTACCAAAAAAAAAAAAAATCAAATTAATCAGCACACAAAATCAATTTTCAGTGATTTTCAGCTGCCATCAGAAAGATTTTGTGACATGCATATTGATCTCATTTGGACCCCTACTGCCATCAAATGGGAATATTTACTGTCTCACGTGCACTAACTGGTACTCCTAACTGGATGGAAGTGATTCAGCTTAACAACATTTCAGCAGACACAGTTGCCAAAGCATTTTATTCTAACTGGATTTCAAGATTTGGTATGCCATATCACCTAGTCACAGATTGTGGAGTGCAGTTTAGTTCAGAGTTGTTCAACAACCTATGAAAAATCTGTGGGATAAAATTGCAGCATACAATGGCTTACCATGCCTTCGAATGCCTCCATAGATCTTTCAAGACCACACTTATGACACACAATAGCCTGTCTTGGAGTGAAACACTTCCAATTGTTCTTCTTGGTCTATGCACAGCTATGCAAGAAGACTCGCCATATACCATTGCTCAAATGGTTTATGAACAAAATATGCCATTACCTGGAGAATTTTTCCAACATAGCACAACTCCTACACCACCTGATATTTTTGTCGAGCAGCTAAAAAAAAAACTATGGAACAATTTGGACAAAGAACAGTACCCAATAGTTGTGTCCAAAAATATGCGTTCCTAAAGATTTGAAAACAAAATCACATGCGTTTATTTACAAAGATAGAGTTAAAAGGCAATTAGAACCTCCTTACGATGGTCCTTTTCAAGTGGTTGACAGAAAAGAAAAATATTTTACTGTAAAAATTGAACACAAAGATGTTACAGTGTCTATTCATAGATGGAAAGCCTGCATATTTCTTGCAAATACCAGACGTTACTACGAAGCAATCAACAACATCAATAAGACAACCTGTCAAACCTCCAACAGACTTACCTTCTAAAATTAAAGAGCTTCCTGCAAAACATTCGCATATAGGATGGACTATAAAACCCCCTGTGCGATTTCAGGATTAGCATTTACATATGTCTATAATATTTTTTTGTAAATAGTGTGCTTTGAAGGTAATAATATGCTCTACAATAACCTAGTTACTGGGAAGGGAGTACTGCTGTGGCTTGAATTTGTACAGAAATTTTAAATAATGGTTAATATTATTTTATTTGTTTTTTGTTGTTTTTGGAATGGCAACGAAAGGATTATTTCAGTGTTGTTATTCTAAAAAAAATTATGTTTGCTAAGAGCTTTAATAAAGATTATTTTTGAATAAAAAAATATGTGGATAAAAGTTATTTAAAGAAACGGAGTTCTAATTATAAAGATTAATTTGAAGTCAGGAGCCAATACATTCTTGAAATTTATCAGTGTTGATCAGCACTACATTTCTCTAAAAGGACATTTTTTTCATGATGTATAACTTCATTTGAAGAGGATTAGTGCATTCAGCTGTATGCAATCATCTTGGAAAAGTTGAGTGACTTTCAGCACTAGGTAAAGGGTAGAAACCTATAAATACAGTAAAAATTAAGAACAAATATGTAATATCTTTAACAGCATGCTGCAGTTTCTGTAGAGAAGTTGAATATATACACTCACGTTTGTGAAAATTGCAACACCAAGAAGGAATCGTCATAATTGAATGCAATTTAATACACAGTTGAGTGGTAGTGGTACAAATAAATGATTAAATGTTCAAAGCAAACAAACAAGAACACAGAATCAGTATTTTGTGTGGCCACCACGCGCCGCAATAAGTGCTGCTACACGACGTGGCATGGAGTCAAACAAAGTTTGAATGTCTGACTGAGGAAGAGCATTCCATATCGTTTGTACGCGTACCCAAAGTTCGTCTGCAGACGCAACAGGACGAGGATCACGAGCAAGACGCCGACCAATGACATCCCACACATGTTCAATTGGCAACATATCCGGGGAACACGCAGGCCAAGGAAGAAGCTGTACCTGCTGCGCTGCAAAGAAGGATTTAACAATCCGAGCAGTATGAGGGCGGGCATTGTCCTGTTGAAATACAGCGCCTGGCAAGCTTTGAAGGAAGGGAACAGCTTCGGGCTGTAGAACTTCACGGATATACCGGTTGCTGTTCAGATTGCCCACAATTCGTAGCAATTGAGATCGTCTATGATATGCTA
This sequence comes from Stegodyphus mimosarum, assembly GCA_000611955.2. Taxonomy (NCBI): domain Eukaryota; kingdom Metazoa; phylum Arthropoda; class Arachnida; order Araneae; family Eresidae; genus Stegodyphus; species Stegodyphus mimosarum. The sequence continues at coordinate 62,980 of KK120113.1, forward strand.
TGGCGCCCCAGACCATAACTCCGGGTGTTCGTCCACTGTGGCGTTCGATAATGCACTCCGGAAGGTGGCGTTCACCGGCATAGCGTCTGACACGAATGCGGCCATCATGGTACCACAAATTAAAGCGGGATTCGTCAGAAAACACGACATGCTGCCAATCAGCACGCCAGTCTCTATGCTGATTGGCCCATTGTAGCCGCAGGCGGCGATGGTCGTGCGTTAGGGGGATCCTGTATAAAGGAGTCCGTGCGCGCAGTCCACACTGCAGCAGACGTCTACGAATTGATGAAGCACACAATGAAACACCTGTAGCTATTGACCACAGTGCTGCCAATTGTCTAGAGGAAGCTGTACGGTCCGTCCGCGCCATGCGGACCAGGTGTCTATCATCGCGAGCTGACGTCACATTTCGGGGTCCACTCCCGGATTTCCGAGTTGTCCGACACTCGTCCGTCCACTGCTTCCAAACGCGCATCACTGTGCTGCTGTTACGCTGCACACGAGAGGCTACTGCACGATACGACAATCCAGCTTCACGAAGGCCGATGATTCTCCCTCGTTCAAACTCTGTAAGTTGTTCAAATCTCGCTCTCTTTCGTCGACGAGGCATAAGTACAGATTGAGTTAACGTTTACCACTAGCAGATAACCACCGATAACCATACATGCCTCGCTACAGCCGTCTATTTATTCGGATCCATCAGCCGTTCAGAGGGCGCTGCTCAGCATACGCATGCGCTACGGATTTGCAATTCTAATCATTTGCATATCATGCGCTACTTTGCATTTCCTGAAAATTTCAGCTCACTCGCGTAAGTCCTTCATGGTGTTGCAATTTTCACAAACGTGAGTGTAGTTTATACAAGGTCCAGAAAACAAGTGAAAATACTATTTATTGTATGCATAAGTGAAGAAAATGAATATACATAGTTAAGATTGCTGTACACTGAAATATGAAAATAAGAGTGCTGTAGTAGCATTGTTTCACTTTCTTGAAATGTAAAAGTAAGGATACTATATCAGTTAGACTTCTAAAAAATCCTAAATAACATTTTACAGATGCACAATGAGTGAAAATTTTCTTTATATCCAAATGGATTGGCAGTTTCTTGATATCCAAACCCCTTACGCAAAGTCATGAACTCAATTGTTGACTAATTTTTCATCAAGCTAATGCATGAAAGGCAACAGCCATTTTAAAAATGGTGATGGTCTTAGAGTTTCTTACAAGAGCAGTCAGTCAAATTGAAAAAGCAAAAAAATGGATAATAAAATACATGCCTTTTTCAAGATAGCCTTTTTTTTTTAGGCTGTTGTTTTCCTTATCTATGCAGAGATGCCTTTTTACTTAAAAAAAAATCAGAAAATTGCACAAATTTCTTATCGTACAACTTCGGCATTGCGCATTGGCCAAATTAGACATGTGTATACCTGGATAAATGCTTTTTGTAACATTGTGAGTGGCCACATGCAATATATTTCCAGTGTAAGTTGGTATTTTTTTTTTGAAATTTTTTTTAAAAGCTGAATTATGGGGGTTTGCTTACATGCAGATTTGCTAATCTTGCAAAAAACATAGGTACTTTTTCGTTAACTGAGTGTGAATGATAAAGCTATTAATATTGCATTTTTTATATTTCTTAAATTTTTGAAAAAAAAATTTACGTGAAATGATTTTTTTCATTTTACAAACATTAGATGTTTTATTTTCAAAATAGTTTGAAATAATGCTGGTTTGTTTCAAAATTTACAAAACAAAAGATCTGTTGGCTAAATTTTCACCTGACTTTCTTTACTCTCGAACTTGTTTTCATTTCTGGAGAAATGTGGGGCAGCCATTTCGTTGTTAGAATTTTCAGTAAATGCAGTCATCTGTTATTTAAAACTTACCATATAAAAATTTCTGTTCCTGCTTTTCATTCAGATAAAATGGCACAGAAAATAAGACTAATTCAGGTACCAAAGTTTGCATATAAGACATAAATGAATGGAATAAATGTCTTAACTTCAGATCGGGATAACTTGAATTAAACTATTGTCATTGCCATCTGATGTTTTCAGTGATGTACTCTCTGCTTATACATGGATTGGCTTATGTGCTGGAATATATGATACTTGTTTTCATGACATAGTGCTTTCAACTGTGAACAACAATCTGTATACAGGCATCGGCATATAAATTCACAAAAATAGGAATAAAAAGTATCCTCTAAAGTGCCTGTATCCTCTGACGTTCGACCATACACATTTCCTTCCTACAAACAGGACACTTACAATGGCTACTAAGTAAACCTTCATTTACACACCAGTCAATGTTTTTTCCCTTTTATTCAGAATCGTGCAGAAACTTCAAATTAATCTTACCACATTCAGCCATTTTACCATGTAAGCCATAAAATAAGCAACATACTTCCTAACCAGCATCCAGCACAGAACACGTAAACATCCAGCACTTACAAATCTTTTCCCATCAGTCAAAGTCACCTCTACCATGCAACCAATTACGTCATAATAGGGTTTCTATAACATTCAACTACTCAGGTTACCATAAATGAAACAACAACTTAGCGATAATCCAAGAGGCACCCTTCAATATACTCTAACCAAACCTGTAATCCAGAATAAATAGAAATGGTTAATTTATAACAAAGCACAAACTGGTTTGATATTTATAGATAATAATATTTTGTATGAAAGCATGCAATATCCAGTGAGATCATAATTCACCTACAAAGTTTCATATCATGAGATAGTAACTTCCATATATATATATATTATTTTTTTAATCACCATTATATTCTTGTCCTTTCTGACATGACACTTTTCAACAAAGTTGTAAGTCTTTTGGTCATACAGCCTTTCAAAGGCTATATGACCAAAAGACTTATCATCATGTTTATAATATTTATTATCTATTTCATGTTTTATAATATTTATTATTTATTTCCTATATCTATTTCATAATTTATGAGTTTTTGAGTAAGAAACTCAACGATTTCAAAGCGAGCAATGGCAACACTCTACGGGAACAAAAAGCATTTTAATCTCCAGTGCTTGAGACTGTGTATCAGAAAGTCTGAAGATATGCTGTTTTTAAATTATTTTGCTATATTGCTGTTGAATTGAATTTTATGGTTGAAGTACAAAGAATATGATATTTAATAAATAAATGTAACACACAAAATGTTTAAAGAAAGTCCCTTTGGGCATAATATAAAATCTCAAAGCTTTCAGATTTTTCTAATAATGTTTTTAAATTTGTGTCTTTATTGGTACAGAAGCAAGCTGATTCATTTACTTCTTTAATTGCACCCTCCCTCCTGAAGATGATGCAACGAAAAATGTAAATTTCTTACTTCATTTTTGGTTTTGACATATTTTGTGGCTCTTGCAATTTGCTACTATGCTTCTGTTTTTTTTTTTGTGTGTGCGCTTCTTTTTTGCATATATTTATTCGATATTGAATATGAGATGTATTTTAAACATATTATTTTAAATTTATTTTTCATTGTGTATATATATAATATGTGCTGTAATTAAATAAAAGGTAAGAATTATGTGTCAGAAAAGCCTAGGTGTATAATTAAAATGAGGAATTAAGGGGCTAATAGTTTTGGTTTATGTATTTTTTACCTTCCATATATATAAAAGTTTTGAGAACCGCAACCTTTCTCTTGGCGAGCTTCTATATTGAATTACTACACAGTTCTGCTTTTCTTACTGCTAAGACGCTACCATGCTGCTTTTCTTTTTATCACGAAGCTATCAAAAAGTAAAATATTTGAAATAAGTATGATTAGAATGCCAAGTGAATTGTGACTGTAGATGTCAATTGAAATAAAAATGAATATTTTATCTGCATCGGCTGCCAAATTTCCTGTTTGTTATGAATCAGCATCTTTAATATCTCTGCAATCAAGATTTATGCATTATTACACATATACACATATGATCTCGGTAACAATTATATATACTAATATTATATAATAATTGTATTCAATTGTATATTATAAAATTGTGATTAACCAGCATCCAGTAGTTTGACATATCCTATTCAGGCCTGTTCTTCACCAGAATTAAGGTCATGGCCTGCAACACCCACTGTTGTGGAGAACACCAGATCTTAAAAGGGGTGACGGTGTACGTTAAGTTACAATTTACTGGGACCACTGTAAAATAAGCATAAATAAAAAGTTATCGAAATAAATGTAATTTCTCACTTCTGTATTATAAATTCTCAAAATCAAAATTATTAATCATCAGTGATAGTTGTCGTGTACATCAAGGCCATTTATATCATCCATGACAGTGTTTGGGTTGGGTAGAAGACATCTAGTAATAACTTCTGCCCTTTTTCATGTTCTGGAATACATTAATACAGTAAAACTCGACTATCTGCAAATGCCAAATTCCTGTCGCACAAGAATTCTGGGTAATTGAATATGTAAAAAATGCTGTTCATGATAGAAAATCCAAGTGAAGGGGGATGAATTGGTCTAAAATTATAGAAGGAGTCATTTTATTTGTTATCAACTTGAATATTAAATTTCTACATTTAAATTTTGTAAGATTTCTAGAGAATAAAGGGCATTTAAGACCTATTCAGCAAAATAAAATATCATATTGGTTTTGAAACTCCATCAACCATGAAAATTGGCAGAGATCTCTCTAAATTTACACCACAAAGGAGTTTGAAGAAACAGCTTAATCATTTTAGTTAATTGACATATGCAAGTTAAGAAGTAACATATAAAAAGCTTAAATTACCTGTCATAATTTTTCACTCTGTATAGCCAGTATTTAGGAATTTTCACACACAAGTCACACTTGTCCTGATGTCAGGGTCCCATAAGTTTGAAAATATTCTGCTGCATGTTGTTCCATTGAAAACAAGTGTGAAATTTTAAGCATTTTTTCAAAATCTGATTGAAAAACAGACAAGCCAGCAGTTCATTTATATTATGAAAAACAGACAAGCCAGCAGTTCATTTATATTACTTTTTGCAAGGGTTTACATAAAGCATTATGTCACATTTATCCATTACTGGAGCTAAATTGCACTGTTGTTTGGTAACAAATTTGTTTGATTTGAATTGTCCTATTCATGCTTTATTACAAAGTTACAAATTTCTTAAGTTGTTTAATTTTGCATTAAAAAACATTTTGAAATTTGAAAATACTCTGTTAGTTGCATGGCAGATAGTCGAGCTTTTACTGTTCTTGATTGCCTTTTTTTTTTGGAAGAGTACAAGAGTGTTTGGGGTTACTGATGGTGGCATAAACGGGAGTATGATGTGGGTCCTTAGGTGTGCTCTCTCATTCCTGATAAGTACTCATTATGAAAAGGCAGGAATATTTCCACTGTTTCACTGAAAAAATTTTTACTGTTCTGGATGTCGACCAAGTTGGTTTTTCTGTCTTGGGATATAACTGATCTCATATGTGTGTTTTATTTTACCAGAAATGCTTGAAAAGCAAGAGCCCCTTAAGCCAAGGAATTCTATGTTCTAAGTCAGTCAGTATTATGATTGACTAAATGAGCAAGTCGTAATACTTTTAACTTTGGATTTTGCTTTTAAAGGTAAGGAACGTACTTATTTAACTAATTAAAGTATGATATAATGAATATTTCATTAATTGGAAATATGGTTAAGGGGGGCTGTGTGAAAAATTATGTTTTATTACTCACACAACTGATATCACTTACTGTCCACTGTCCAAAAGTTATTTTAATAAAACTATATATATATATAT
>KK120113.1:68837-78838 GCA_000611955.2 Stegodyphus mimosarum
TAAATAAATTTCCTTTCTTTTCAAATCCTGTGATGAAACTCGCTAACAAATTGAAAATTGGTACTCATTCTGCTTTTAAGATTAAATTTTTAAAAGGGAGAATTGTGGAAGATGTTTTATTAGAAAGTGTGAAAACGTTTGGGAAATGAGAATGTGGAGAACATTTTTAGAAAAAGTGGCTGCACATTTAGAGAATGAACAGTGATGTATTGAGATATATTTTTCGTCTGAAATTGAGCATAGGATGTAACTAGGAATTTTCAGAATAGTTGATTAATAAATTAAATGAACAATAAGCACATATCTGTCTGTGGTATATTTAATTTTATTAAGTCTTGCCACTTAACTGCTGAAGATAGATGGTTGAAAAAATGTATGTCCAGGAATTAAAAAGTAATTCTGCAGACATAAGCAGAAAACACAAATTTTAATGAATGGAGATTTCTTTAAAAAAAAATTATTGTGATGTTTAGCCATTAATTTTGAACCACATTTGTTGGTCACAGTATTACCTGAATTATTAAAAAAGGGGGGGGGGTCAGAAACCAACAGAAATTTAAAGGAGAGGGAGGACTTTAACATTTAATAATCTTTTATAAAAATTGTATATTTATAGAATTTAGCTTGTGACGCTTATGATGTAAATATGTTTTTAAGGTTGAAGTTTAAGGTTCCCATATTAATACATGTTTTAAGATTATTAATTTAATTTAATTTAAAAGAATGTTTTTATAATTTGTCAGGACTGAGTGTTCCGTGCATATTCTTTGAAAACATCTTCATGACAGCTTAAAAGTCCTGATCTGGAACAGGGAGCTGAATGCAGCTATGTTCTGTGATTGAGTTGGAGAATAACTGCACTTGAAAGGGATTTAAAATCGTCTTTTTTAAATCATTATTATTTACAAACCACTTCCCAATTCTTGAGGGATACAGAAAGTAAAAGACCGCACTTGGGTCTAAAATGAACAATCAGATAAATTTAAACTAAAGCTAAATAGAAATTAAATTAATCTTTGCTCACAGAGCTATACGCGAGGTTGGCCTCTAACTAAATGGTGCATAGCAAGATTTACTAATACTGACGCACTTGGATTTATTTCAATAAGCAATCACGTAAAAGCACTATGACTTAGAATTTAAATGCTAGCTAGTCAGGTAAGCATTGAATAGAGTGACCGTGATCTGAGACTAAAAGCTCTCTCTCACTGAGAGGTTTCTACCTCTGGCTTAAATAGTCGTTGGCTCCACTTCAAATTAGCATGAGCTGAAAACGTGCACTTCTTCTAACGGGAAGTTGAAAATGAGAAGAGATAGAAAGATTTAACTTAAAATAAAACTTTGTTAGTTTAACTAAAACCTTACAAATTATTTTTTGCAAATTCTTGAATAATTCATACTTTTGATTTCAGTAAATCGTAATATATTATTACCATAATTTCTGTTTGTATCTTTTCCTAATGTGTCATTTGATTGCTAGTCAGTAACAAAATGCAGTTTTATATACATTCTCCACCAATCTGTAGTTCCTTTCCTTATTTCTGTGTTTTACATATTGGTGTAATTCTTTTTTATGTAGATTTATTTATTTATAGTTAATACAAAACCCAGTGAGATGAGGATTTACTGCATTACTCTGTACTTCCTCTTGTGATGTAACTGGTAGTAGGCTCAACTAGCATTGGAAGATATGTGGTTTGAATCCCACTCATTTTATTTTCAGGTTTCCTGCACCGAGAAAAAATAATGTCTGTACAACCTGATCCCCCAAAAGCAAAACTTGATTAAGACCAGCTGATGCTTTATTGCAAGCCAGAACTGAAACCTCAGTTTTCATTCTTCTTTGCTTTGGAGCCATATAAGCAGATTTTAATATTTTTCAACAATTAATCCTCCGTGGCGAACATCATCATTATTAAAAAAATTCATTTTCAGTTTTTACTCTTTCTTATAGTAATATAAATTACGGAGTATACTAAGATCCCAGAATTTTCTCTTTTCTTTAGTAACCTTTTGGTTTAACTAGGCTTCGAAAGCTTGGGTAGTCTATATTTTAGAGTACCCTTGGATTATCACTAAGTTGTTTCATTTATGGAACCTGAGTATTTTACAGCAAATGGTTTTGGAAACCCTATTATGATGTGCTTGGTTGTAATGTGTGACTGCAGTGATTTTGATTGTTGGGAAAATATTTCTCAGGGCTTATTTCTGCATTGGATGTTGGTTAGGAAGTGTATTGGGTATTTTGTGTTGTACACTGTAAAATGGCTGCCGGTGGTAAGATTAACCTGAAGTTTCGGTATGATTTGGAACAAATGGAAAAGAAAACATTGATTGACTGGTGTGTAAATGAAGATTTAAGTAGCTTCGTTCACCTCTCGGCAAATTACGCAGTGACATTTAAGAATTTGGAAATCGAGTATTATGTTTTGGATGCTATTTTACTTGGGAGGGCATTGCACATAAATAGGAATGGCACCAAAAAATGGCCAATTTTCACTAAGAGGTACCCTGAAATATATTTTCCCCAAGAACTTAAGTTGTGCCAATGATTACTGCAATTTTCTGGTTCTTGAAATGTGATGAAATTGGAATCCCTTCGAATTGTTATAAAAAAATTAACTTTAACACTTATAGTTTTAAATAGGAATTAAAAAATCAGTTTCGTCTTTAAGTTTTTATTTCTGCTCAGTTGTTATTTCTCATCAGTATTCATGTTGCTTTCATAATTAATAGAAATAATGGAATTATGTTCTTTGGCAAATGCTTTCATAGTATGTTCATTATTCTCAGGTGAACTGATTGACCAGAAATATCAAATTTAGAAGTCTTTTCCAGAGGCAGATTTTACAAGTATATTATTTGTTTTGTATGCTGTATCTATGAACAGATGTTTTGCATATCAAAAATTTTGCAATATGTGGAATGACTGAAGCTAAAGCAAACCCAAAGTAGGTGAAAAACACATGAAATGTAAGGCAGTTTTATACAAGTAGATGAAAACCAATCTCAGTGTGTGAATGCTCGCTGCATGGCATTCTCGCTGCATCTCAGTGTGTGAATGCTCGCTGCATTGCAAAAAATCTATAGCTCACTGCATGGCATTTGAAATATGCCTGGTTCAGTTTATCGTGGACCCACCTTGTGCCTTACAATTCATATGTTCTTCAATTGCTTTGGGTTCATTTTATCTTGAGCCACCACATATAAACTGGATTCCAAATAGGAGTAACTACATATTCTTATTTAAGTGAGCACATAAATATATTATCCATCTTGAATTTCTAGTCCGTATAGTGTCTTCGTTCAATGTAGATTGAATCCATATTATCAGTCAAAGGGTAAAGAGAAAGGAAATTCAAGACAACAGTATGATTGTGAGTAAACTATGTAATGAAATGAGAAAAGTATGTTATGTAAAATCCTTACAATTTTTGTTTTCAAAATAAAATGATTAATGGAAATAATTATGTTATAGTCTATAGAAACTTTCTTTAGAAAATACAGTTTCAAAAAGGACCCCGTTGAGGGGCTCCTAGATTATTTAAACCGAACCTGCATAAGATTTGTTATTAGCATTTCATTCATTAATATTTAGAAAGGCTCTGAGGTTGCTTTTTATTTTTCAGCCATTCTGAATTAATTCTATATTTGAAACTTCACATTGATATTTCATTTGTTTTCTTCATGTTTGTTTGTTTAAAATATTTTTAGAACTTGATAGAAATATTGGTAAGGGAATAAAATGGAAGTGGAACTCTGATAAGTACATTGAATCTATATTTTGCAGAAGAAATGAAGAATGACAAAAGAAGATTCAACCATGCTTCCTTGCTATAAGAATGGTGAAGCATTGAATAAATATGTAAGATATAACAAAATAGAATAGCTGTTTAAAAAATAATAATTGGCAACCTCAAAATTAACATTCTAGATTCGGTGCTCTTCCCCTAAATTCATCTGTTCTTCCAAATTGGAGATCTTTCTATGTTATGTAACAGTACATGAAAAGGGCAACTAAAACCAATATTAACCAATCATAGCTTGCCTCTACAATTACATCAAACTTAGTATAAATACTGCTAGCGAGTTAATTACGTCATTATTCTTCTGCATTCCTTTCCCTAGCTTCTGCCATTGTTAATGTACGAGGAAATTGCTCGTATCTTCTGTGCTCTGCTAAAATGATGTTGCCCCCATTAACCTGTGTAAATTTTATATAAGAAATTATCATAATTACTATGACTAAAGAGTATATTGCCTACAAGGAATTATTGTAGTGTGCCTGAAAATCTGGAAATAAAGATGATAATTGGCAGAATTAGGCTTCTTCCTCATGCCCCCACTACTCTGCCATCGAAACTGTCAGCTATTAAGAAGAGTTCCAGAGATCGACTGCGCATGCAAAATCATTACGTATATATGAAATTTTCTATAAAAATTAAAAGATATTATTGTTGGAGAAAATTAATACTCATTCCAGGAAAAGATTTTTTTTTTTTGGAAAAAGCATGACATTTGTAACTTTTATTTGAAAAGATTTCATCGCCGGCAATAATGATGATTTTAAATCAAAATCTGATTAAGTATAATTGAAAAATGAATAAAATTAGTTACTTAGCTTTAGGCTTTAAATATGTTTGAGGGCTTAATAGGCTTTAAATATGATGTATATTACTATGTACAATATTTTTCATACATTTAATACCATGAAAAAAAATTCAGTGGCACTGTACAGTTTTAGTCTGTTAATTTGATATCACTAAAGCCCCTAATGTGCTAGTTTATCAAATTTTTGCTGAACATTATATGTATGATTTGTAAAACTCATCTTGCATATGAAGTGAAAGAATTTAACATTTGTTTATTATACATACGAACACCCAAATAGGAAATTGGTGTTATTGTAGAGGGATTAGGTTAATAATTTTAAGTGTTGGTTGTAAATGCATTCTGAAGCATATGACAGATTATGTTGCATTGAGAAAGGATAAAATTATTTGGAAATGGTTAATTTACTCTTTCTGATTAAAAAAAAAAAAGCTTTTCTTTAATTGTAAGAATTTGAGTTACAATTCAGGTTTATAAGGGAAAATAAAAAAATATTTTAACTTGATACCAGAATACTTTGGGGATTTACTCTAATACATCATTCAGGATTTTGGGTCATTTACTGACTAGTCGGATTAGAAAATAGTAGTATGATTATCAGTTTCGATATTTATTTGTATTCTCTGAAAAGTCAGTGATTTACAGAAGTGGTTGTCTACAGAGTAATCATTAAAGAGTTCAGTGTATTAATCTTAATAACTTCCATAGAAACAGTGAAAGGAGAAGTGATCAATGCTTGTAGTAGAAAAACCTGTGAAGAATGCAATGTAAACAATAGAAATAAGAAAGAAGAAGGCAAAAAGGGATTTTGGATTATCAACTTACGTTCTGATTGTATGTGTGCTTATGGAGGGGGGGAGAACATTAGATTTTGGTACTTAGTATGATTTTTCCATCCGTATATGTAGCTCTGTCTCAAACAACTGGAAAGTTTGTATCGCTGTTAATACTTTCAGGGGTCTTTTTGTTTATAGTTCTTTCTGTGATTTTTCTGTTTATGTACACCCATATAGTTGAAAATTTACACCCACTGTTATTTATTTATTTTTTTAATTCATGATACTTGATCTGGAAGCAAAGCTATAATATTGAATCTCTGTTTTGATTTTTTTTAAGTGATATGTTTATATGTCTTGTATTTATAACTATGTGTGAGTGAATTATTTGTTGTGTCTTGTGCAAAATCACTTACGTCTGCACTTTCCTCCCAACTTTCCAAAATACACTGCCCTCTAGTCATTTAGGAACAAGCAGGTTTCAGGACATAACTGCAAAGGCAAACAAAATAGAAACATAAAATTTCGTACTTACTCATTAAAGCCAAATCAAGCATTTTTGGTACCATATTGGTGCATTTTAGCTTATTTGGCTTTTGCTGGGTAGTAGACAAAATGGAACGATCAGGAGTTACAATAAGGAACATTCTCTGATTTTACAGTAAAATTCTCAAAACTCCCATTGTGGGGTAAGAACACAGCTTACATTATTTTTGCCTTTTTATGAATCAGTTTTCACATGTCTCTACAGTTTTGTTGATTCATCGATTTTAATGGTAAAACTAGACAGTAAAAATTTGGTACATGCCTTTCTTGCATAATTATTCCAATCAGCCTTTATGCTGCAATTCATATGAAGCAAGCTTTTTGCAAAACTTCAGTGCACGTTTATCTCTTGACACCATAAGCAAATAAATTTTACATCAGAGATGAAAAGACTGTGCAGTCCAATAAAGTGCATTTATACTTGGATAACTGTTTCTCCCAGGCATGAATGAAACTGCTTTTTTGTTACCTGTGTCTTACCTGTATCAGGAGTTTTGATAAGCACCAGTGTAATTTTAACAGAGATCTGAGTGATAATTACTTCCAGTGCTCTATGGTAACTAGCATTGACATTTAAAAAGAATTTTGGCAAATGTTGCCTAGTTGTCACTTACAGTGTAAATTTAAAAAGTTAATTAAAATATGTTTCTCTTACAAAATTTTTAATGAAAGTATCCTTAGAGCATAGCCTCAGATGTTTAAGTTGTAACCAGTTAACCTACCAATCTCTCAAATCTTAAATTTGGAATAGTTTCTAAGAATAAAAGCCATCAATTCTTCATCTGTTTATATTAAAAGTATAAGTTTTTATCAGTTGATTACACTGATATTTTAAAACGTTCAGCTTTATTTTGACATGTATATATACACTTTGTGGTTCTGTGAATAAAGAGAAAGTATAACAGCTTGCATTAATTTTTCACAAAGTAAGATTCAGAGCTCCTATATGTTTGGGTTTTCCACTATTACTTATATTCGATTGAAAGTTCTAATTTCTACAAGTTTATCAATTAAAATTTCATACTTCAAGTTTTCTACTAATTTGATGCACTATTCATGCTAGTGTTTATATCCTATCATACCATACTAAAATTGGAGCTTGTACTAATGTAGTGCAAAGCTAATGCAAGTATTCTTTATTGTTGTATCTCTGATTTAAGAAATTCTCATGTAATTCAATGTAACAGTCTTAGAAGATGTTCAGTCTCTAGTGATGCACTAGCTTGCATCTCACATGTTATTTAATTATGAATTATTTGAAGCGCACACTAGGTATGCATTTTATGTCTTTAACTTTAAAATTTGAATTTATGGTAACCAATAAATCATCTGTACATATTGCTATAAATGAGATGATACTTATGTCCATCTTAATAAATATATAGGTCCGTTCTTAAATTTTTATTGAGAACTTTACACAAATCTTCACACTAGCGTTGCCAGTCTAGTTTATCTATGTATTCTGTTAGAATCTGTGGTTTCATTGAATTCTTGCTTTGTTGAAATTAATTGGTATCAGATTTGATGTAAGGAATATTGAGACTACTTTTTGGGGGGGGGCTCATAAAAATCAAGTTCACAGTTATTTATTTATTTCCATGTATTAGACTGTAATTAAACTTTCTTTGCTCTAGGATAATAATCTAGCTGCACATCATGTCATATTTATTTGAAAATTCTGAATAATATTTTGGACATTTCCATGACCTTTTTTTTTTTAAATTTCTATTTTTAAGTGTAAAATTTCGTATATAGACCTGAGAGAACAGAAAAATAGAAAAGAATAATTATTTAGTATCTCTAGGTACTAGTAATCAAAGATGGAATGAATCTTAACTTGTCTGTTTTACATTGATTAAATAATCTAGTACTGTTGGTTAGGTATTCTACTTTCAAATGGAACTGGCCATGAATTATTTTTAGTTGTTGGCTATTGTACAATTGCTATAAATATATATGCAGTTTAAAAATCATACATGTGTAATGCAGTGTTTTCTTTTTTCATTGCACATAGCTTGTAGTCATGTTTCACATGTTTCAGAAAATTATTTCTGTATGTTTTTTAAACTAGCATACATTTTACCTTTTGCTTATGAATGATAAAATTTGTAGAAATTTGTCAAGATTCGCTTTTGTAATGATTTTTTAATATTTTCATCATAATCATCTATTTGTTTAATAAGATGACTTATACTGTATAGTGTATATTTAAATGACCAAACTATTCCCTTTGAATATAATGCTTTAGTGTGTGTTTTGTTACAGTGGAGAAGATCATAGATCTGATTCTAATGAGTATTAGCTTTAATGAAGGAGCTCTCATTTTGCTACTGCTTCATGATATGGCAGGGAAAAAAAAGTGGTTTGATCAGATATCATGTAAAAACAAGATTCTTGTATTTTGGAAATTTAATCTTCAATGAGTCTTTGTATTGAGAGCATGAGGTGAAAATCTCTGGACATTAGCTTCTTTGGCCAGGCTTGTGTAGATCGTATATTTCAAAATCATTCCTCATTAAAATAGTTTTTTATAGAATTCTGTTTAATGGATTCATATCAAAATGTTGTCTTTTGAATATCTTTTTCTAAATTTTTTTATGGTATTTATTTTGTCCAGACATAAAAAATAAATAATGATCAAAATTTCATGATGGTTAAAAATGTGTTGGAATTTAGAAATTTGAAGAGCAGCAACTAGTTAATGCATATCATTTTAAAAGTAATAAAGACAGGTTTTGGAAATGAGGATTTTGCATTTCTAATGAATGCAGTATTTATAAGTGCAAACAAACAATTCTTGTTGTTGTTACTCTTTATTTAGAAAAATATATTCCTATGATTCGCAAAGTAAATTTTTACAGTGTGCTGAATTTTTTTTCCCAGATAGAAAAACATATGGTAATGATTAGGATTATTAACTGAGTTTATTAAGTGTTGAATTGAAAAACAGAGTAATGGTCTTTGCAATAGCATGAAAAGCTTATTTTGGTGAATGCTGAGGCAGTAATTTTAAGAAATAGTTTATGCATTTTTTTTCTTTATTTTTAACCTATATGCATGCCTTTGGAGGGAATAAAAATATAAACTTCAATAGCTGCAGAAAAGCTAAAGTGTAAATAACAGAAATTACTTTTAAATAATTCAGTATTTACACTTACTTATCATTTTATAAAGTTTTCATATAAAATAATAATAATAATAGTAATTAATAATAATTTAATTTTTGGTATGCAACTAATTTAGGGACTGTGTACAGAGAGCACACCTTAAATCATTTAAATGTATCATCAAATCTTTTTTCCAGTACAAGTTACAACTATCCATATTTGTGAAAAGGGGTTCATTAAGATTTGATATGCATTATTAATGGTGTGTGTTGCCGATGCATGTATCTCTCTGTCCTAACAGTCACAATGAGTTCTGAAAAAACTTTGCTGTGGCTGTGTGTCCCAAAAATATAATTGTTTGTTTTTTGCTTGTTACTATGAGGATTAACACATGGTGTACATTTTAAAATTGTTTGAAAATTATGATACATTTATTTCATACACTTTCATACAAAGTTTTCTGTAAAGGCATCCCACTCTTTAGGCAAATAGCACTTGTGAGGTTTGCCATAAACAACTAAGCAAACAAACATGAGGCAGGTTTTGGGGATCCTCTTGATCTTTCATTTTTTTCAGACAATGTGTGTGTGCAGTGCGATTCCTTTGGAAGGTTTTGGGCAGAAAGATAAGTCCGTGAATTTTTAAGATTCATTAATGCAAACATGTCATCAAAATGAACAGATTCTTGACACGTGTTGCCAAAAAAAAAGTGACTGACTGTCAGTCTGATGCATATGTTTTGCATATAACTGAGGCAAAAGAATACAAGTGCATCTACACTCTTAGCGTTAATTGTTTTGTGGTTGCTTTTGCTGTGGGGTTACCAGGTGCAGAGCAGATAGAATTTTTTCATATGACCTACATTTTCAAGGCATCCAGGCATAAGTTAAGTAAATGTGGCTTTGTTTACTCTGGATGTACTGCGTAGATGATTTTATTTAGTATAGTTAGTTAGTATCTC
>KK120113.1:78848-108284 GCA_000611955.2 Stegodyphus mimosarum
CCTCCTTTTACAGCTGATTCTGCATTTATGTGTGAGATTTAACAAAAAAAAAGTTGAAATTCCCACTTTAATTTGAAATATTAACTATATTCTTGATTGTTTCTGCTTGCTGTCGTAAAAGTAGTAATTGCTTACAATAAATCTCTCTAAACTGCATTGTTTCAAAATTAATCCATACCATGATTGTCACATAAAGCTATGACACAGGTGCTTACATAATGCTTCAGCCAATAATATAATTTTTGAATCAAGCAGTCAAAATGAAGTTAAATCAAAATTCAATAATTTCTTATCCAAGTTTCGCAAAGTATAATTTTAACTGCAAATGCATCATAAAAATGTAAAAATTTATTTAAGAGTATACCTTTTGCTGTGTTTTAATTAAGAAACTGATTTATCTACAATAAAAGAAATTATTCAACCTTCTATAACTGCTGCTTCATCTTAAAGCATCTGTGTTATTACATATAAATCATTACATGCAGACACGCACACACATATATATATATATAATAATTTACTTTAAATGTATATCTGTAAGCATTTGAAGTATTACATATATTTGGGCGAAAATGGTACTTAACCTTTTAGTGGAGGAAAGAAAAGCTCCTGATTGAATAAAGAAAACAAAAAGGAAATACGAGTGTTTATAAAAATCAAAATAAATCCTACAATAGATCTTATAATTTCAAAGCAGATGAACTGATATGCTTTAGCATGGCTTCATAATTTTTTTTAAATCATAAACACATTGTCAATGTGTAGAGTAGCATAAAATGTATTGAATAAGGAATCTTGTTAATGAATGAAGAATGAGAATGTAGTGGGCAAAATATTTCAGCTTGGAGGGTGGCTAGTACTTAAAATATAAAGACTTATGTTGGAGTTAAAAAAAGGTTAAAATTGTTGATTTTTTTCAGACTATGATTCAGAGTTTTTTCTTTATTGTATGGCAGCTTAACCAATGCCACCTAGAGTACAAAGCCAGAAAGCTGCACTTATTAGTCATCCCAGTTAGGGTAACGAAGTTACGTAGACCAAATAGCTTCCGAAACAACGTAAAAAAAAATTTTTTTCTTCTTTTTTTACTGTTGATGTTTTATTTTAATTTATTAATAATTACTTTCCTCCTTTAAAGCACTTTGGTTAAAAATGCATAAAATTGGTTTTTATAAGTTCACTACTATACAATTTTTAAATTCATTTTTATGAATATCAAACCAATTTTTTTGGCACAAACTAACATTAATAACAAATTACTATTATTATTAATGTAATTATTATTAGTTTATTATATTTCTTTATTGCATTCATTATTACTCCGAAATAAGCAATCTTGATTTTTAGATTTTCACTTAATTCTTTTTAAAGTAAATACTAATCAATTAAAATTATATTTCAGCATAGCAAATGTTAAAACTATTTTTTTCTGAAAGGTGTTATAATTATTATCAAAATTATATTATATATTTTTCACATACATTACATTAGCTATACTTTTACCTTATTTAAAAATATTTTAAATAATGTCAGACTTAGAACTTTTATATTGATAACACAATCTAATTTAAAAGCATTTTTAAAGAAAAAATTCATTTCACTGAAACAGCTCAAGTGTTTTTTTTTATTATTCACAAAAACGTAAATACATACTACTACTCAGAATCACAAAACTAACACAAGAATGAATACAATTTGAAAAAAATAATGCAACATACAAAGGATCTGATCTAATAAGCAAAATTAAAAATGTGGAATTAATTCAAAATTATTTGATTTGTGGGATTTTATACACATTTTCTACAGTGATCTCATAGAAAGTACAAAAACTGAAAAACATTTAAATTACAATTCAGAACATAAATTATAATTGATAAAAATAGCTCATTTTGAAATGAGAAAAATTATAAGAAGTAAAGTTTTATTAAAGTTTTTGGATTCATTGACAAGAACTGGAGTAAAATATATCTATAAGGAGATAATTATAATTTAAAATAAATTATGATACAAAATATATTCTCATGACGAGTTGAATGAATAGCATAGCATTTAGAGATTTAAATTGCTTCAGTGGTTTAAAAAATTATTCATTTAATCAGAATTAAGAAGTAGCAATGTCACTGTTCATAAAACAGACTAATGGTTGAAAGTGAATTATAAATTATGATTTAAAAAATTTTAAATTAAAAAAAAGTCTCTTTTGAAGCTATTTCAAAATTCCAGACATGTCTTTAAACCTCAGGAAGTTACTACTAAATTTTTATATACTATTTATGCATTTTTAGACATTATTATTAAAACAAGTTAGCTACTTTTTAGACTAACTGTAAATTACTTTTTTATTTCTTTATGAAAGTTGATAATTTTCTTTTTTTACAAGCAGGTTTTTTTTTATCAATTTTTTGTTTACAATAGTTGTTTAACATCATGTTTGTAGAGGATTTGATTATGTTTTCAGCTATGGAATCAAAGGAATGGCTTTTTACACATGGTTCAATATCCAAATCCTCATTTGACATCAAAGCGTTCAGAGTTAAATTTACATCTAAATTTCTTTGGGCCGGGTGTTTTAAGAACTTACTTTCAAGCTCTTGAGGTACAAGTTTTTATACTACAATAAAATTATATAAAACAACATTTAAAACATGAGGCATAGGATACAAAAGTCCACCCCTATCTAATTTTCTCATTAAATTAAACTTAGAAGAGATATTTTCCCTATCAATAACACAGTTTATTTTACAAAATTCACATGGATATTTTTTAAAGGTAAAATAAAGGCAATAACCAGCTATATAAGTTAATATGGGAACATATGGCTGAGATTGTATTATGTCATTTTCAGATACTACAAGAGAAAAAGTTTCCGCAAGGGATAAGTCAATGAAATTAATGTTTTCCTCCTCACAATCATTCCTTTCATTTATTTCAATAGCAATATTTCCAAAAGTACTTGAATTAAGTTTTGAAGGTAATAAGCTTTGCATTCGTAATTTTGACTCGGATTCATAAACCTGTCTAATAGAAATACAGTACTGCAAACCAGAAAGTTGGCGATATTTGCGAAAACGATCTAACAAATGTGTTTGTATTTTACCAGGCAAAAAATAATTCATGCCTAGCTCTTTGATGCAATAGTTGCCCAATTCAATAAATGCATATGCTGTGTTCCCCAGGGCATCATGAGTTTCTTTTGACAAGCAACCAGTAGTGCATTTTGCATCTTTCCCTTTGTCCAACCAGTTTACAAAAATATTTAAATATTCAACATTTGAGTTTTAATTGATAACATCAAACGTTAGTGGTTCTTGACAAGAACATTTCAGTCATTTACCTTTAAGAAGTGTTTTTGTATTTACTATATCCCACCATTTATAAATAATATCTACGAGGCGTAATCAGAAACCAAGTACCGTTTTGAAAAAAAAAAAAAAATAGTAAAACAATTTTTTCGAATCCAATTTTATTTTTACATGAAAATACATGTCTTAAACTATTTTTCAGCATAGTTTCCACCAATGATCAAACACTTGTCATAGCGGGTGACCAGTTTTTGTATACCATCATCAAAGAAACTTCCCACCAGTTTCGATAACCACGACTCCACAGCATTTTTCGTGTCATCATCATATCCAAAGCACTTGCTACCAACTCACACTTCATGTGCAAGTGATAGTCGGACGGCGCCAAGTCCGGGCTGTACGGCGGGTGATCGAACTGCACCCAATGAAACTGTCGAATTAACGATTGGGTGACACCAGCAGTATGGGGCCGAACACAGTTTGCGATAATTCAAGCGGTCAGACACAATTTCGAACAAAATAGTACGTGAAATTTGTGGAAATGCCTCTGAAAGAGTTGTCATTGTGAAGCGTCTGTTCTCATGAATTGCTTCATCAACTTTCCTTACCAAATCATCGGTGACAACAAAAGGCCGACACTCCGAGCCTCGGCGTGGACATTGGTTCGACCTGCATTAAACATTCTTACCCACTTTCTCACCATTCCATCACTTATCGCGTATTCACCATAAACTTCTGTCACTTGACGATAAATTTCGGCCGGTTTAACATTCCTTGCATTCAAAAATTTAATCATGGCACGAATCTCACATTCAGCGGGAGAACTAATTGTCTTAAATATTTTGAATGTGCACAGCAAACTGAAAACACAACATAGAGCAACCAAAATGGCAACAATTGAAAGTCAGTGAACAAGAAAGACTAGTGCGCATGCATGGGACGCCTACCACAGCTCTGCGATGGCGCTAGAATGAAACGGTACTTAGTTTCCGAATACGCTACATATATAATTATCTGTTGATTCATAACTATCCAAATTGTGTGTATTACCTAGTTCTGTTAAGGCTGTGATTACCCAGTTATTAAACACTTGTAAAACTAATTTAACATTCTGTCTTTCAAGATTTGAAGGTCATAAAGCTTTAAGATTTAAATCATACCCATATTTAATTAAACTATCAAATTCAAGATCATGTAGTTTTAAATGAAATGATGTGTTAAATGAAGCTGCATTAAAATCTTCACTGCCAACAGCATTAAATTTAGGAAAGTACATAAACAAGCCATCATTTTTTGGGCCAATCCCATACATTTTAACAAATGAACAGGATCAATGACAAAAAAAAAAAAAAAAACATATGGATTTTGGTACATAATCTTAATTTAATGCTTCTCACTAAAGAAGGACATGGCTTTCTTGTTAATGCTATTATTATCACTAACCACACAAACTACCTTAAGACTAATCTTTTCAAGACCTACAATTACATCCCTTAAAATTTCAAACAGTTTTTCTGCATTAGATGATTTTAGTGGCAGGTTGTGAGCAACATCTTTGTAAGATGATAATAAGCTTCTAATCATAAATGTATATGCTGAAGAAGCAGCAAATGCACTGTCATATGCTGAACCAACAATATTGCCACCGTTAAAATCATAAAAAGGTTTTAGATGAATTTAATCTCTTATTAATATTTACGTTGTGCTCACATTCTTTTAAAGTTTTGAATTTTTGTTTAATTATTTAAGAAATTAGATTGCTGCTGCTCTTCAGACATGCTGACATTTAGATTAGAACATATGTTTCGTAGAGTAACAGTATGAGGCATAATCAGATTTCTAGAATTTTGCATGAATTGATAAGCGTGAGGTGAAATCGAATTCAAAATACAGGCAAAACTTAAGAAATGGGAAGAATATCTTAAACGTTGTTTTGGAAGGCACAGCAAATTCAGTTGCTCTTTTTAAAATGTTAAAACACATGTTTTATCATCTACAACAATGGCCTCCAGTTTATCCATAAGTATATTAATAAAATTAATTATATTTGTAATACTTTCTGGAGCTTCTGCTTCTAGAAGTTCAAGTGCATTTAAAATATTATTAATTTCATGAAATACTTTTAACATGCATGGGTAACTCAATATCATTTAACACTTTTAGTTCTGCAGATTGGTGAAATGCTGATAACTGCATACCATTATTGATAGAAATACAGTATTTAAATGCTGGAGAAGGACTTACATAAAAATTCCAGTAACAATTGTATTTGATTTCATGACAACAGTAAATTTTTGATTAAAATTGTTGCAGTTTAAACAGCTCTGTAATTCATTGAAAATTGTAAACGCCGATTTTGAATTCTCAGATTTTTTTGACATAATGCTTTTGGAAATAGCCATTTATAGCTGTCGGTTTTCACGGATTGTTTGTCATTCTTCAACACTTTCTCTTATGGATACGTTAGTGGATAAATATGATGGGGCACCAGGAAGTTTTGTTGGAACTGCATCTTTCCTTAATCATGGGATTTTTAACGGAGCTGATAATGCTTCATCAGTGTCTTCGAGATAACATATACGTGTCCTTTTCTATATCACAAGAGCTAAAATGAAGTTCACACACCTATAAAAAATAAATTAATTTTCATTTAAGAATATGTTATACATAAACATACATTTTACAAGATTGAAATTGGTTTAAAACCAATTCATAACTTTTAAAACTTTTAAACTCAACTTTCAGAATAATTTGTTTTTATTTGGATGTTAATACTCATTCAATATCTGAATCTAACCTGTTATGCACAAAACAACCAGATACGATTATAGTTTTAAATCCAGAGAATCTAGTTTTTTGCCCAAAGACATTTAATGTTTTAGCAAAGGATTAAGGTGATAAAATATTTATGAATTCAAGAAATGAGTTTATAATGTAATGCATCACAATTTCTCCTTCCAGAAGAAGAAAAAATCCTCACCAAACTGAGAATCTAAGTACATTATAACACAATATGCAATGTTTGCATAAACAAAAATAAAATAAAGTACGAAATTTTGCTAAGTTAAAAATTTTGCTATTTTTGATTATTTTATATCGTGCTTTGGCTACATATTTATGATTTGTATATCATGTAATACAATTAATAGTACAATACCCCTTTAGAAATACCTCAAATAACATTTTAAAAAATATACAAGAAAATCATGTACTACACAGTCCAGTCACATTAATGTGACCATCTGTCAAAAGCCAGAATAACCACCTTTCGCAGAGCGGACTGCTGCGAGACGTGCAGGAAGAGAGTCACATAGGTCCCTGAAGGTGTTCTCTGGGATGTTGAGCCATGCCGACTCTAATGCCGTGGCCAGCTGCGCTAGATTACGCGGTTGAGGATCCATGGCGCGAACAACTCGATCGAGATGGTCCCACAGATGCTCGATTGGGTTTAAGTCAGGTGAGTTTGCTGGCCAGGGGAGGACGGTAAACTCATCCTGGTGCTCTTCGAACCACGCACGTACACTGGCAGCTGTATGGCACCTCGCATTGTCCTGCTGGAAGATGCCATCATCCTGAGGAAAAACAATGCGCATGTAGGGGTGAACATGGTCCGCAAGGACAGATGCGTACTTGTATTGATCCATTGTGCCTTCCACAATGATCAGTGAACCTAGAGAATGCCAGGAAAACATTCCCCAGACCATAATGCTCCCGCCTCCAGCTTGGACCGTTCCGGCAATGGTTGCAGGGTGGTTCCTTTCAGAGGTTTCACGCCTTATACGCCAACGTCCATCTGTCCGATGGAGCATAAAACGCGATTCATCCGAAAACGCAACCTGTCGCCACTCAGTGGACGTCCAGCTGCTGTACTGGCGTGCAAATTCTAGCCTTCGCCGTCGATGAACAGCAGTCAGCATAGGTGCACGAACCAGGCGTCTGCTTCGGAGGCCCAGACGCAGCAATGTTCGCTGAATAGTACTTTGGGAGACACTTTTGGTAGCCCCTTGGTTCATTTTGGTGGTCAGTTGCTCAACGGTAGCCCGTCTATCTGCCCGAACGCATCTCCGCAACCGTCGTTCGCCTCTGTCATCTATGGCCCGTGGTGCACCACATTTGCCACGTCGCTGATTTTGGACAGTCCCATTTTGCCATGCACGGTACACTTTTACCACGGCGGCACGCGAACAGTTCACAAACTCAGCCGTTTCGGAAATGCTTCCACCCTTGGCCCGAAAGCCAATGATCATGCCCTTTTGGAAGTCGGATAAATCGCTTCGTTTCTGCATTACGCCAACGATTGAAATGTTTTCCGAAGCCCTCACACACCCTTTATATACGCTCAACTGCACTGTGCTGCCACCTGCCTTCTGTGATTGGTTATTTAACTCTGACATGGAAAGTACGTGGTGGTCACATTAATGTGACTGGACTGTGTATAAGAAATTTAAGAAAATAATGTGACAAAGTAGTTATTACGGCAGTATATAATTTTACAAAAGAATATCGTATCTAAAGTAAGTAAATTCTATTAAAAATATTAACATTGGTAATAATAAATACAAATTAATTTACCTTAGAATTTTTGGTTGGCTTGAAATTTTCTCATTTTATTGAATAAATCCATTTCTTCTTTAATTCAAGATCTCTTGGAAAGGAAAACAAGGTCCAGCATTTTAATTCCCTTTACATAGGGGTACACAACATTTAAACACCATAGTGAAATAATATAAGTGCCTTAAAACATAATAATACTATAAAAATAAGTGACGGCGATTTTAAAACAGGTGCAAATGCAACGATCATACCACACATAGACGAAGTCATGCCTGCAGCTTCGTTCGGCGATAAGTGTGATTACTTGTAACTTCATTCTCATACCAGTATTCTGGCTTTGTAGTCTAGGTGGCATTGGTTTAACCATAACTGGACTTTTGAGCTCTTATTTACTTTCAAACTATTCATTTAACTTCATTATTTCATATATCTAAAACTATAAACTATTTGTATGTAGCTGTGTGTGTCTCAGTGAGTAGTGCAGTCTCACTCATGCTTGTATGTCGAGCATGCTTCTTGTAACTTGTTTCTGTTAAATATAAAAGTTATGTTGTGAAGATAACTACTGATTTAATTAATTAAGTAAATTAGTCCTCCAGTATAACGATGTGGGTTGTGGCCTTGTATTTTATATGGCTGTATATAGTATACCACAGTGGTGACCCAGCCATGATCTGAATGTGCATCTCACTCAGAAAGTGAAGAATCACTGTTTATTTTGCTGCAAAGTGGCGAATGTAGAGATTCCGTTTACTTGCAGATATCCGTAATCTCATGGGTGATACTTTACAGAAAGTACTGCTCAAATATCTCTTTCTTGTACATCTTTCTAGTACTACATGCAGCATTGTAGGGGCATTGGATGACGGACTGTAACAATTGGCTGTTGTGGTAGGTAAAATTTGAAATCTCATCATGCTTCGTCAAATCAATATGGTATGCTGTGTACAACCAACACAAAATACAGTGCTGGAAGCACTAATGCACAATTCACTCAGCAAGTAAAGGAATTGGCAGTGATGTGCATCATCGTAGCAACTCGAGAGGCAGTAAATTTAGAAATCGTAAAGGTTGCAATTGCAGCCATTCCATGGGATGCTGTAAAAAGCTGGCAAACAGCTGGTGTGTTTGTTTATCTTATGAATTTTAATTCTAAGGCTAAATAAATGTACACCCCCGCACTCTTTCTGGCACTTGAAAAATTAGTTTGATGATCGCATTTGGGCCTTAGTCATGACTGCCATGTAAGTCACATTGTTTCGGCTGACCCTTCATCTAAACTGAAATTTTTGATTCACACAGGAGTAGAAACTTCCGTTCTACAAGTTAATCACACCGAACAGCCCGTTATGAATGAGAGATTGGTTCTTTATGCCATGAGTGGAGCAAAAATCCCAATCTTAAGTAACTGACATCTGACTCTTGACTTAAATGTGCGGCAGATGTTCACCTGGTGTTTCGTAATTGGCAAAGTTAGGCAGCCTATCATAGGCATTGATTTTGTAAAGAAGTTTAATTTATTAATTGATGCTAAATACACTGCTCAAAACAATTAGGGGATATTATGATTTTGAATTTAACTGTGGATGAGGAAATGTTTTTGGTGACTGGTATGAGAAAAGAAAAAGAAGCAACGAACGAAGAAAATTAAATTATATTGATGATAGTTGTCGAATAACAAAAATGTTCTATTTAAATCTAAAAAAGCTAGTTCTAGTTCTAAGAAAATTAAATTATATTGATGATATTTGTAGGTAAACGAAGCTGTTCATGTGGTCTTTCTTAATTGGCAAAGTTAGACAGCCTATCATAGGCATTAATTTTCTAAAGAAGTTTAATTTTTAGTTGATGCTAAATACACTGCTCAAAACGATTAGTGGATATTATGATTTTGGATCTAAACTGCGGATGAGGAAATGTTTTTGGTGAATGATATATGATGTATAGGTGCTATAAGATATGAGAAAAGAAAAAAGAGCAACGAGCAAAGAAAATTAAATTATACTCACAATGTTTGTCAGTAAACAAAAAATGCAGAATTTGTGCATATCATACAAACCAAAAAAAAGTGTGATTTCTTGGGTACAAATGAGTGTCAATAAGGGGTAGGGTTTCCCATTGTTAGAGATTAATTACTGTGTTTGCCGATAGATGGCAGTGCCTCTAACCTTACTAGCTAGACAAGTGTACGGTATTTTGGTGCTACATCACTCTCGTCACTTGCCGCTGACCATGTATGCGGTCTTATGTCTTACTTGTATGTACGTAATCTCATTTAATCTTATAAATAAAGAGTCATTTATCTATGTTTGACGAGTCAACATATATAACAGGGTGTCAGAGTTAACCATGCTCACGAATTTAATGCATAAATTAATATTTTAAGGATTACGTGCATTTGAAAAACATGGAAAAAAATGGCGCATAACCTGCCCATGTTGTCACCGTTTGACGCTGGATCGAACCCTTCTGAAGCTTGGAGACACTGGAAGGAAGACTTCGAGGACTATATCGAGGCATTAAGATATAGCCAAGAGTCGGAAAGCACAAAAACTGCGCTTTTTCAACATGTTTGCTGTGACGAATTAAAAAAGCAATATCGATCGTTTGATTTGAAGCCAGAAGCGGGCAGCAGTGAAGTGTCCTTGAAACAAGTGCTACAAGAATTCGACAAATATTTCGCAGATTATCAGAATGAGATATATGCATCTTTCAAGTTTCTGGAAATAAAGCGAGAGAAAGGAGAGAAATTCACGGACTTTTACTCAAGGCTACGATGTGCAATAGTAGATTGCAACTATGGACAAGCGCAAGATAGAATGCTCCGTGATAAAATAGTTCAAGGCATCTCAGATAAAGCGTTACAAGAACGGCTAATACGAGAGACAAATAGAGCGAAAAAGACACTGCAGAATGTCATCAGAGAATGCAAGGTAGCCGAACATAGCAAAGCACAAGCCACTGAAATGTGCGAGAACAAAATCTCCATAGATGGCCTCAGAAAAAACAAACATCGATCTAATCTCGCGCAAAGAACGCAAATAAAAGAGTGCAAGCGATGTGGGAGAAAACATGAGCCAAAGAAGTGCGCCGCGTTCGGAACGGTCTGCCGAAAGTGCGGTGGAAGAAACCACTGGGCGAAAATGTGTGGCACCAAACCAAAACAGAGAGTGCACACTGTTGAACGTACGAAAGATAGCGATTCGGAGTTTAGTTACTTGAGGGAAGTAAAAACTTGAGGCGGTGGATTCAAATAATGCATCAGTCTGGTACCAAAAGATCACTGTAAATAAGAACGAAGTGAACTTCAAATTAGATACTGGAGCTCAAGTTAACATTATACTTAAGAGTGAATTGTTAAAGTGGAGTGAGAAACCAGTAATTAAGAAAAATAAACAACCAGTACTGGATTATAGTGACAACCAAGTACCAATACTCGGTGAGTGCTACCTTACATGTAAAGGTAAAAAAGTGACAAAACTCTCAAATTTCTGGTAATCATTCTGGATTTATCTCCTATTTTGGGTCTTCAGGCTTGCCAGGGCTTGGGTCTGATTGAAAGGGTGTATCAGGTCAAGGAAAACAAGAAACAATATGAAGAGGCACCAGAGCAAGTGATACAGAAATTTTTCAGATGTGTTTACTGATGTGGGGAAACTAAATCGCAGAGGAAATATAAAAATAAAAGAAAATTATACACCTCATGTTACAGCACCACGTAAAGTGTCACTTGCTTTGCAAGAAAACGTAAAGCGGGAGCTAAGCAGAATGGTTGAAACTGGCGTCATAGACAAAGTTGATGAGCCCACAGAATGGGTGAGCAACATGGTTGTGGTAAATACGCCAAAAAATTCAGAATTTGCCTAGATCCAAGGCAACTCAATGAGGCTCTTGAAAGACCTCACTATCCAACTGCCACAGCAGAAGGGACAAGCTGAGATGCAGAATGACAAAACTCCAAGGATGTAAAATATTTACCATTTTGGATGCCAAGAATGATTCTGGCAAATACCGCTTGATGAGGAGTCACCATACTTGGCAACATTTACAAGGCCGTGGGGAAGATTCAAATTTTTGGTTCTTCCTTTTGGTCTAAACAATGCACCTGAGGAATTTCAATAGGCCATGGAGAAAATTTTTAGCAATGAGAACGAGATAAATCCGTATTTTGATGATTTAGCCCTAGGATCGTTGTTTGTCGAGGAACATTGCACAATAGCCAGAAGTGCTAATCTAAAATTTAACATCGAGAAGACACAGCTATCTCGGACCTCTGTAACTTATTTAGGACATGTACTGTCTGATAAAGGCATTGCACCTGATCCAAAGAAGATCCAAGCAATTGAAAAGTTTGCAGAACCAAAAGGCCGAGAGGACTTGCAGCGATTTCTAGGAATGGTGACATACTTAGCAAAATTCACACCTTAGTTGTCAAGTCTAACTCATTCATTAAGGCAACTTTTGAGAAAAGACAGTGAATGGTTATGGGATGAAAACATCCAAAGAGACTATGAGCACCTAAAACAAATGATTGTGCAAGCCCCATGTTTACAGTATTTTGATGAAAGCAAACCTGTAACTGTGTCAGTAGACGCCAGTAAATATGGAATTGGAGCGGTTCTCCTACAAAATAATCAACCTGTGGCATTTGGATCAGCATCATTGACAGAAATGCAGCAAAGGTATGTGCAGATTGAAAAAAACTCTTAGCAGTTGTATATGGGTTAGAACATTTCAATTACTATACATACGGAAGACATGTAACAGTGCAGACTGATCACAAACCATTACTAGGCCTTAGTAAGAAACCTTATGATACAATCTCACCTCGTCTTCAGTGCATGCTCCTCAAACTGAACAGGTATGATTTGAAATTGGAATATGTACTAGGAAAAGAATTGCTAATAGCTGATGCCCTGTCCAGAGCACAGTCAACTGTTGACACCTTTGATGAAACCTTCAGTCGAGAACCTACTGTTAATGTAAGTCTGTTAACACAAGCCTCTCCAACAAAATGGCAGGAATTCGTAAAAATGACAGAAAAGGACCCTGATTTGCAAGATGTGTTATTTCATATCAAAAATGGATGGCCAGAAAGAAGCAAAACAAAGCCAGCAGCACAACCTTACTGGCATTGCAAAGAAGAGCTTTATACTACAAAGGATGGAATAATTTGTCGAGGACAATGACTAGTTGTGCCAGCATCTCTTAGGAGAGAAATTATGAAAAAACTGCATGTGTCTCACAAAGGTATAGTTTCTAGTAAAGCTAGAGAATATTTTTACTGGACTAACATCAACAAAGATGTGGAAGAGTATGTTTCCAAATGTGCAATATGTCAGAAACATCAACAGGCTAATCAGAAAGAAGTTCTTTCAGACTGTGATCTACCAGAGAGACCCTGGCAAAAAGTTGCCTGTGATTTCTTTTACCTGAAAGGACAACAATATCTGTTAATGATAGACTACTTTTCAAAATATGCAGAGCTGAAACCACTTAAAAGTATAACTGCTCAAGCTGTAATGACTGTTATGAAGTCCATTTTTGCAACACATGGAATACCAGAGAAGCTCATCACTGATGGTGGACCACCATACAACTCGGAAGCATTGCGGAAATTTCTTGGAAGAATGGGGTGTTATGCATAACATCACATCACCAAATTTTCCTAGAGCAAATGGGCAAATTGAAAGATCTGTCCGAACTCTCAAGAAGTCTCTGAGCAAAGCTGCGGAAGAAGGAAAAGACTTGTATATTGTTTTGCTAGATTACAGAATTCAACCTGCAAAAGATTTGCCATCCCCAGCTGAATTATTAATGGGAAGAAGATTGAGATCTTTTCTGCCATCACATCCTAAAGCACTGCAACCAAAATTTCAAATAAAATGTGCAAGTAGAGCTTTAAAAAAAAGGCAGATGGTGCAAAAGAAATATAAATATGCTAATAAACATGCAACCCAGCTTCCAAAACTTTATGAAAATGATAAAGTGTGGTTCAAATGGAAAATTAAAGAGCCTTGGAAACAGGGTATGATCATGAAGACAGGCCCTCAACCAAGATCTTATGTCATAAAAGCTAATGATGGAACTGTGTACAGGAGAAACCGACATCACATTCGTAAAGACAAACCTATGTGTAAAACTACAGAGTGGAACAGAACAGCAGAAGATTTGTTAGGGCTTGGTCATTCAACACCGGATCAACCTGTTCTTGCAGATGATGATAAGCAGGATCCACCTAAGGAACAGGAAAGTGATTCTACTATTGTACTCTATTAGTAACATGCACCAGTCTGGTTCTATAAAAAAAAAAGAAGGGCATGTTAGATATTAATAACTGTGTTTGCCGATAGATGGCAGTGCCTCTAACTTTACTAGCTAGACAAGTGTATGGTATTTTGGTGCTGCGTCACTCTCGTCCCTTGCCGCTGACCATGTAGTATCTATGTCTTACTTGTATATACGTAATCTCATTTAATCTTATAAATAAAGAGTCGTTTATCTATGTTTGACGAGTCAACATATATAACACCCATGAGTACTCGTCTGTTATCAGGACCGGATTCAGAAATGTGTGTGTATATGCATGTATTTATAAATGTAGGTGCTTCTTGTAAGCATGTATATATTTTTTACATGTGTATGTGTCTGTATGCACACACACACACACACACATATGCACATACATGCATATACATGTGCTTACATATATACATTTCTGAATCTGGTTCTGATAACAGAAGAGTACGTAAAGCCTAACCTAAAGCCATGACGCACATCCACGAGGTGTGAAATCAATGAGAGACGGGTTTTCTCTCCCATGCCTGTAGAAGAGAACTTTCAAACTGCTGAATTGTTTCTAGGGGTAATAAGCGACTAGCAACCCTTCGCCCTAGAATGTCTGAAACATGTTCTTTGGGTTCATATCTAGGAAATGAATGCTGGTCAATCCATTTGAAGGATTCCTTCATCAAAAAGGAAATTGTCCACAAGCTGAGTTCAGTGTGGCCTGGTGTTATCCATGAGAATGAATTCATCCCCAATCGCTACAGCGTAATGGACCACAATAGAGCTGAGGATCCCATCCCTATATTGCTGAGCCATTAGTGCTCCATTCCTGACAATGTGTAGGTCGATGCGACCACTGATAGAAATATCAGCCTAGACCATCACTCTGCTTCCCCTAAATTGGACGCTTTCATGCACAAATACAGGAGTATTCCTTTTCTCTCCAGATAAGAATCGGCGTGTTTTCAGATTGTACACTAAATTAGGATTTGTTCGTGAACAGCATATTGCTCCACTCATCTCATCCCCATCTGAGATGCTCCTGTGGCCACTTTCAGTGGGCTATACAGTGGTCGTGTGTCAACCATAGGTCAACACACAACATAGGTCTGCATGCATACAAACCCACATGGCTGAGTTAATTTCAAACAGTCAAAACTGGTACCAGTAGCCCTATGAAGGTGCTGTTGCAAAAAAGTAGCATTCATAATGCAATTTCTTCTGGCCATTAGTGTTAAATACTGATCCTCATTTTGTGAAGGCAAATGGCTTTGTTCGGTGAACATCTGCAGTTTACAAAAACTGATTCCATAGTCTGGAAATCACTTTTTCAGAAACTCCTTACATTTACCCTGGAACGCATTGTGTTTGCGATAAATGTCCGATGGCCCTCCAACTAAGTCAGCTAAGTTATTTTGCTGATTCCTCATATTCACTGTTACAAAATGTTTAATCAGTGTTAGTTGTTTTTAATCTCCTCCTACATAAGAAATACTACAGTTCGCTTTTTGCTCCTTGTCTAAAGCATATATTTTTTGATGCCACAGACAAAATTTTGGTATTCCCAACTTTGTAAATGTTATAATTTTCTTTTTTAACCTGATGCATTTCATTTTTGTTAAAAAGGTTGTTGATTGTATTGTTTTTTAATACTGAATTCACAATATCCCCTAATTGTTTTGAGTAGTGTATAATAGTATACTTGATGCCAAGACCATGCTGGCTTCACAGGGGAAAGTTGCTCGTATTCTACCGAGTACCAGTACTTAAGCATTGTTCTAGGCCCTTTCAAGTTTGATGAAATTTTGACTGAATATTCAGAACCTACTAATCCTTCATATATACCTAAAGAGCAACCAAATCATACTGCCTTTCACCACACTGGGACCAAGGAGCCTTCAGTATTTTCTAAAACGTGCCGGTGGTCACCTGAGCTCCTTAGGGCTGTTTGCCAGGAATTCTTCTTCTGGCATAGGGTATTGGGCATCTGTCAAAGAGTGCATGGACAAGCCCCTTTCATATAAAAAGACAGATGGTATGTGGCATCCCCATGACAATTTTTGTCATTTGAATGCCAACACTGTACCGCACCATTTTCTCCTCCATATCCAAGACTATACCCAAGTATTTTATGGAAAAAAATATTTACAATGTTAGATTTAGCTCATTCGTATCACCATATCCCTGTTAATTCCCCTGATAATGAAAAAGTGCTGTAACAAAATCGTTTGGTTTATATGAATGTCTGTTTATGCCATTTGACATTATTAATGCAAGGCAAACTTGTCAGAAGTATGAACATTAAGTGTTAGCTGGCCTATGTGTATTGTACATGGACAATATTGTAATTGCATCGTCAAATGAGGAAGAGCAGGAGAGCCAACTAAACCCAGCTAAATGTATTCTAGGAAAATTCTCTGAGGTTTTTCTGAGGTGCCTTATAACACTTTCCAGGGTACAAACATTTCTAGAAAAACTCAAGCAATAGCTGAATTTCTAAAACCTGAAACTATTGCAGAGCTAAGAGTTTTTTGGCAATGCTTAATTTCTGTTGTCGTTTCATCCCAAACTAATGACATGCTAAAAGAGCCCCCTGCCCCCCCCCCAAAGACAAATAGTTCCTTTTGTGGATACTTTAATGTAAGCATTTGAAACATGTAACCATGACCTTATGAATTTAGCAACTGTAGCTTACCACACTTCTCATCAACAGCTATTTCTGAATTATCTCTAGCTTCTACTTCTGCACATATGAATCCTTTCTGTTTTGCATACCCATCCTTAGAGATTTGCTCTTATGTTTTTGTGTGCAATGACATAGTAAAAGCACCATTGACACAGTCATATAATGGTCCCTATTATATTATCAAACACACTGGTAAACACTTCACCATTCTGATAAAAGAAAAGAATCTGTTATTGGAATTGACCATTTGAAGTCAACTTTCACTACTCAATACAACATTTTACCAACAACTCCAATTATTCCTAGTGACTGCTCACCAATGACTCCAGTTATTCTCTGTGACAGTTTACCAACACCAGTCGTTATTTTTAGCGATAGTTCACCTATTCTGACCACTAGCCCAGTAGAATCATTAAGCGAAGTACTCTCTTTGCTTCCAAAGAAAACTACTCATTCTGGTAGAGAAGTGAAATTTTATCCTCGCTATTATGATGTATCAGCACCTACATTTCTTGGGTGGGAGGAATACTGTGGCTGTTTAACCATAACTGGACTTCTGAATTATATTTTACTTTCTGAATGTTTATTTAACTGCATTAATTCATGTATCTAAAACTAACTTTAAAGAAGCTTTATGTATATGACTGTATCTGTATCTCAGTGAGCAGTGTAGTGTCACTTGTGCTCGCAAGCAAAGTATGCTTCTTGTAATTTGTTTTTATTAAATATAAAAGTTGTTATCTTGTGAAAGTGGCTAATGATTAGTTAAACAAATTAGTTCAGCAGTATAACAACGTGCGTAATGATCTAGTGCAGTGTAGTGTTGTATTTGATGGATTACAACAATGTGTTTTGGGAATAAAGCTGTTCTTGTACTGTAGCTATGAAGTTTTCTTTAATTCACTGTGATTTTAGCTGTGATTTTTTTGTTAATATTGATGTCTATTATGTTATTTAAAGATGTTTGTGATATTGCAGTTTATAAATGGTGTTTTTCTAGAATTAGGGGGAAATTTTTTATTTAGAAAGAAGCTAAATAAAGGGCTTGGTTAAAATTTGATTTAAGCATGGCTGCATTGACAATGTTTAGAGTGACATAAAATATAGCATATAAAGGAGCTTTTAAATAAACTCAACTATCAGAATGCATCAGGCAAAAGTTTTCAGTTTTTGAGTAGTGGTTGCCTATTACAACATGAAGGCTGCATAGGCAAGTATTTAACATACAGTGCTGCTTGTAATGATATGTATCAGATCAGATTCATAAAGATACATGATGTTTCTGTAAAGTCAATACATCTAGTGCTGAGAGGTGAATGATAGCATAAATATGTTTCCTTAGATTGTTTTGTAAATGCTGAATCAGATTTTGGTTGAGAAGAACTGGCCGCTTTTTGTGTATGCACATGCACACAAACACAAGTTGTGCAGTAGATTCTCGATTAACCAGTCTGCAGTCTTGCATAAAAAAAAAGTAAGTTGTTTACTGTGGAATGATAAAAAATTTGCTATCTCATACCACCAGAGTAAAACAAAAGTGTTTATAAAAAAGACAAAAAGGAAAACATGTAGAACAAGATTGGTAGCAGATAATGTTATGGTATTTGGTAGTTAAGTATTTGGAATTAAAAATGTATGAACATTGTTAAATCGGAAGTGAAAATTAAACTTCTCAATTATAAAAATAACAGCCATTTTGTATTTAATGTTGACTTCTACTGAATACAAGGTAGAAAAAACAAACAATAGGTGCAGTGCACTGACAATGAATGTCTGACAGGTCTCCTGTTGGCTTAATTCTTTTAATCCTAGGCCTGGCTTGCTGTTTTCTCAAATATTTATGAAAACCGTGAGGCCTATAGGAGCCTGGTGGTAAGAGTGCTGAACACTGGTAATTCAGCCTAATTTTAAATCTTGATGCACGGGCTGGCTGCATGGAAGTTTTCATGGGTTTTTTCATATGTAACATGGATATGAGCTAGTTGCCCTTAAAATGTCTCCATGGAGGCATTTCTCTCCTTAGGCAGATAGCCATTGTGTGCTTTGCAATAATCCAGATAGCACACTAAAATCATTCTACCTATGTATATTAGTTTTGGCTCTGATTGTTTCACTGTCAAGTAAGTAATTTTGGGGTATTGCTGCCATCTTAAATTTTTTAAAACGAAAGATAAAAGTCTGCTGAATTCCAAAATAATGCTTATAAGGTAAGATCATTGATCTGAGAAAAAGAAAATTTTGCCATAAAAGTTCTAAAAAAGTATCTGATGAGAGTTTGAATGTATTAATGTTGTTCTTTAATCCTGTTTTTACTAAGTTTTTAATTCCTATGTATGCCAATTTTTCCATTATTTATAGTGTGGTGTTTTTGCTTTGAAAACTGATTCAACTTATATAACTAAGTGAACTTATTTTCCATATTAAAAATATAGATAAATTCTTAATAATACTTTTTGGCAACTTCTGATTGCCTGCACTCCCAGCAAAATGCCAAGAAAAGTATTGATGAGGCGACACACTGTGTCTGTGAAAACCCTCAATGTTATTAAAATGTATTCATTTGCCAACCTAGGTATGCATGTAGCTTCCACTCCCCAGATGGCTTACCACATTTTTGGACACTTTCACGAGACTGATTGCAGAATATGTTCACTTTTGTGGGAATTTCATTGTTTAGCAAAGCAATGGATTGCATCATCATCAGCAAAATCTCTGATTAAGATTTCTGCATGAATGGAGTCTGATGTGGCTTGTTTAAAGGCACCATGCATCTCTTTTTCCTTCTCATTTTAGAATTTGAAATGATAGGTTTATGCAATTCTGTTTTCTTTTTTTGGGGGTGGGCATACATAGGGAGCAGAAAAGCATAAGAAAACGAGAAGTTTATATGTCTTGTATGTAAATGTAAGAATGTTAATAATAATAAAAAAAAATAGGCAGTTTAGTTGCATCCATAAAAAATTCAAAATGATACCCAAACAAATGCTTCTTTGCAGCGTCAGTAATTAGTTTGTCAATGACTTCTAAAGTTAACTAGGCGTTTGCGACGTTTCAATAGGTGGGAAGATAATCAAAAACTACCATAGTTTTGTATTAATTGTCATGTTGTTTATTCCTTAGTCTTATGTTTTTAACTGCCTTGAAGTTGATTTTGATTTTGTATAAACACTGCTTGTCATCCCCACTATTACCCTGATTCATTTTGAGTCTACTGTGTGTATGCATATATATATATATATATGTATATATATGTATATATACACACACACATCATCGTCATGATAACCAAAAGTGATTTTATTACATATATATGTAATGAAATTATTTTTGATAATGATATAGATGTAAATGAAGAAAGCCAGTTCATGAGGGTGTAGCAGCAGTTGTGGTCACATGAATACTTTTATTGTTGATGTCATATTTGTTATGCAACTACAACTATATTAGTGCAGCCTGCATGCCTGATCTTTAACAATAACTATTGTGCTTTTGTATATGAAAAAAAAAATATGTAAGGTTAGGCAGCATCGTAATAAGGTCCGGGGACACTCGGTGTAGAGATTTTACTTGCCACCACTTCATGTCTACCAAAATATAAAATTAAATTTATTGAGGAAACAGTTTTTTTTATTCAGTTGTTTAAATAAAGGGGGCATAATGTTAATTACTCTGTAAGCAATTTTTTGTGAATTGAAAAACAAGTAAAATATCTTTCAGTTAATATAGCCAGTTTAATGTACAATGTAAGATTTTTTTTTCATCGTAATAGTATATAGTGTATAACTTTATTATTATTATAATAAGAAAATTTAATGAAAACTTAGTTGCTTGCAAGTTTTGTTCTCTGGGCTGTAATCCAACAAACTATACTTTAATGTGATACTTAAGTCTTCTCTTTCTAAGTTTTTGCTCTGCAAATTTTGAAACTGCATCATCAAAATTGATATCTTTAGCTACACTATTTTGAGTTGAGAAAACAGTAAGCTAGAGAATCATGCTTGGTTCATAGTGTATCTGAGATAATTCTTAATTAGTTTGAGTTTTGAAAACTCCTCTAACAAGATACAACAGAAACACATAAACTTTAGAAAAATGTTAGTGCTAAAGTGAGCTTGGAATAAGAGTAAAAAAGTTCATATTCAACCAAAAACTGTAAGAATCTTGAGGAAGTTCAACCAAGAGACTCTTCTTATGGAATTTTGGTGGCTTTTAGAAATTTTCTTAGGCGAAGAATTTCTGTAAGAATACCATTCGCAGAAAGGTCATCGCAATTTTCAACCAGACTTTGTACAAACGTGAAGTTCAGTTTCTGAGGTTTTAATCAGGTTGTTAGGCTTCAAGACTGCAAACCAATCTGATATACATTCCATGCCTTTGCAATGTGTACTGATTTCTTCTTGAAACCCTTAAACGCACTCTTATATTGACCTTTTCAATTGTTGGTCCAAAGTCATAGGCTCGTTTGCAGCCCTCTCTCCAAGCTTAATTTTCTTCTTCCTGACAGTTCTTTTTACTAGAGGAATGCCCATCTCTTAACGTGTGTCTTTTGCAAATTGCAATGCTTACTCAACAAAATCTGCTTACTCAACAAAATCATTTCTTTTGTCTTTTAAAAAGACCTTTAGACTTCTCATCTTTATAACAGACTTCTTGAAGTTCATTCCAAGAATTTGTAAATACTTTTGAATTGTTTGACGTCTTGTAAGACATTATTCCGTAAGCATAAAAAGAAGAAATCATGCATTCCAGGCAACAAAGTTTGAGCTTCTCCTCTAGTTTCGATCGTTTCCAAATCATTACACAGTTCCTCAATAGCATTGGCAATATTCTTAAACACAGGATTAACAGCTTTATAGTGAGCACTCCAACTTATTTCTGAAAGTCACTTAACTGCATCTTCAACATTTGTCAGAATGATCATCCATTGATGCATAGAAGCTGAGAAAAACGTGTGCAAACTTTCTAAAGTCTAAAAAAAGACACACATAATGAAGCTGTTGCAAAAGATATTGAGAAAGAGATTTTTTCTTGCCCTTTTTACATTGTTGCTCCTAAACCGTTCCACTCAATGACTTTTAAAATGTCTTCTATTATGTCAGTGCCTTTTTCCCCAGTTGGCTTGGGGGGAGGACCTTGAAATGACTTCATTGTTTAAACTTTTTTGTTCTGTGTTAATGTAATGAATGATTTCACTTATTTGATCTATTTGCAAGATGTCAGGCTTACTGTCAAATACAGTTATGGTATACAGAAATACTAAAATACTTATCATTTTTAATATCAATCAACTTAACAATTCCACCCAGAACTGGTGATCTAAACTCATATTGTGTGGTGGGATACAACTTGTTATACCTTACCTGATTGTGACTGAGTTTACTGTTCTAGCTTGATTAAGTGCTCTGTTAGTACAAGATCATATTTTGATAGAGGTTCAGTCAGCTGTAAAAAATTTCATTTGAGCCCTACAACATATGCTGTGGCCAAGGAATGCAAAATTTTGTTAAGCCCAAAATGTGATGTCTAGGAGCCTTTTTAAAAGATCTTTCCATTTTTTTCCCCTGTTTCAACAGCTGTTTTGCAAGCTGGATCAGTTGTTCCATTAGCAATTAGACTTGCTCTTAGTTTTCCATTTTTCAAAACAAGCTTCAAGTTGTTCTGAATTTTCATGGGTGGGAACTTTTTACTAAGTTTCCGTCAAGTTTGAAAACTGGTTACATATTTAGATGTATTACTCAAACTTGAATTTGTGCTCAAAGAGCCTAAGATAAAAATAGTACTTTGGTTTTTAATTGAGTATGCCATCGAGGTTCTCAGAATTTCCTCACCATTTAGCTGACTGATATAAAACGAAACAGAAACCCTTCATCTTAGCTGCTAGTCCTTATCCGCTTGTCTCTTAACTGAAACAAATGGTCCATCTTCACTTTGCTTCCTCTTTTAATTAAGTCAACTCTTAAGAGTATCTATAACAGCGAAAGGCCCATCAGAGATGCCAGAAAACAAAATATTTTTTATTAGTTTCTTCATCTCATCCTCCTTCTTCCTCTTTATCTGATGCATTGTCTTCTAATTTATTTTCTTCTTCATTATGATTATCTCTGAAGTTACCATTTTCTACATTTCTTTGGTTTCTTCAGTTTTGTCGTGAATGCCCTCTCTAATTTATTCTTAACTTGTTCTTGCTGTGACACAGAATGCAGGTCTATGAGTTCTGTGGTGGTTAACGCTTGGCTCTGCTCTTACACTAATTCATCAATGTCATTGCTATCCACCTTTAGTGCATAAACGTGGCATAAACACTGTCTAATTGATTACAGGCTCCACAGGCACTTAACCCAAAACCTTTGGCGTCTCATTCAACAATGCTGTCTGGCAGATCTTCTATGCAAAAATAAGTGTTTTCTTGGTGATCCCCTTCCATGCGTTTTCAATCATCTTAAGGCAGGCAATGTGAATTTGGTCTTTCCAAAACTCTCAGTCTGATTGGTTCCTTCATTTACCACAAAACAGCTATCTAAAAAGCTCTTTAAAAGTTGAAAAGACCTGTTGATCCATGGGCTGCAGTGTGATGTCGGGAAGCAGATCTTGAGGAATTTAAATTCTTCATCAAGGAGGTAGTCTGAAGGATGAGCAGAAGTGTTATCCATAACAAGAAGGGCACGGAAGGACAAATTCATCTAAAGCAGATATTTTTTTACAGATGGACCAAACACTTCATTGATTCAACTTGTAAAAGATCATGTATCTTCCAAACCTTTTTGTTGGACCTTCATATGGCATTTAGAGTGCTGGTTTAGGTATTATATTTCTTGCAGGCCCATGCATTGTCCAAATAATAAACAAACAGCAGTTTAATTTTCAAATCGCCACAAAAGAATAATATGAGACGATCTTTCATTGGCTGGTGGCCCAGTTGGGCCTTCTTTGCTGTTATGTAAGTTCACTTTGTAGAGATATTAGGATTTTTGATACTGAGAGACATGAAAAATGAGAAATGCCTTCATCGGGACTAAAACTGCAGACCCCTCAAACACGCGCCATGGATGTTGACCATTACACCATGAAGGCATGCTAAGAAGGTGGGAGAAATACCTTATATACTCCCCCTTTTTAAAGGGCGCCTGGTAATTAGGGGACCCAGTTGCCAAATCCTGGTGGGGAAGAATGATCATTCACCACCTTTTTAGTTCGGGCACCACTGTAAAGTCGTTAGGATTTTTGACGCTGAGAAACATGATGCAATGCCCTTGGCAAGACTCAAACCTCGGACCTCTCGAATACGTCCCGAGTGTGCTGACCATTACACCCCGAAGGCATGCTAAGAAGGCAGGAGAAATAACTTA
Organism: Stegodyphus mimosarum; assembly: GCA_000611955.2. Taxonomy (NCBI): domain Eukaryota; kingdom Metazoa; phylum Arthropoda; class Arachnida; order Araneae; family Eresidae; genus Stegodyphus; species Stegodyphus mimosarum. Next base: position 103,025 of record KK120113.1, read on the forward strand.
TAACTTCAGTATCTTTTTCCCAGATTACATCCTTTGCATCGCAATAAAAAACTTACTGCAGCAGATAATCTTCATAATTCACAAGCTTCTTGAATACGACGATGAAATTCTTGGCTGTCTTTGTGTCTGAGATTGCAGCTTCTCTTTGCCTCACAACACTGTGGATACTAGTTCTGTTAAACTTGGCTTGTATTGACTGCTTCTTCTTCATCTGTTTATGAGCATGACAGCTTCATAATGAAGTCAGTAAAAATTAGTTTCTTCTTCTCACAAATTATGTTTTCTTTAAAAGTGATGGCTTGCGTTTGCTTGTTGTTGATCCATATGAGGAGCAATCTTTCAACAGGGGTAGAGAATACGTGGCCATTGTGGTGAAACTCTTGTGACACCCTTTGAGGCATCAATTTTCTTAATCTTTATCCTCTTTTTGAGGGTAGTGCAAATCGTGAATGTAGACTGATTATATGAACTTACTAGGTCAGCCACACTCACAGCTTGTTCTTGCTTCTTAGTAATTTGGCATTTGACTTTCTGCATTAATTTTTGTTCTCTTATCCCTGTCTTTTTCCTGCCTTTTCTTTGGGGACAAAGGTGTAAGTAAACTTAAACTTTGCACTAAAAGATAGATAAAATTATACACAATACTGCATCTGAATACTTCACACAGGCAACAATAAGAGGCTAACTGAATGAGCACTGTAAACATATTGATAGCCAAGATTCGGGCAGGATTCTGCATGTGACATCATGATGTCTCTACTGACATTCTGTGAAATATTGCTCAGTAAGAGAGTAATTTTTTTTACACTTTGCTTTCCTTGTTTCACTTGTTATGAGAGGTGCTCGTTAAACAAGGTTTGATGGTATATGTATATGGTGTGTATATATATATCTGCATGTCGATACACACTTTGCAATGCAGTAGTTATTTAGTAGGTATGTATTTAAATATTTTGTGTGTATTGATTTATTTGATTTTCTTCCTTTTTTAGATGCTGACATGTGTTTCATTGCAAATAGATCTCGAAAAGAACCACTTTCTGCTTTGGTATCTGAATCTGCACTATTTAATTCCTCATCGCCCATGGTAATTTTCCTCTTATCTTTTTAAGCATTATTTTGGGTAGCATTAAGCAAAAAATAATTTTGCATTTCAGGGCATTTAATTTTTTATTTTTACAAAAATTTTCTATGTTAAAATAAGTATGGAAAGTAGTTTATGTGTATTTTGACCAAAAAGTTATGTTTAGGATATAATTGCTAGTAATTATGTATACAGATTATTTTCATATATGGAAGGATATCTTTGTAAAGATTGCAAATACTTTGGTTGAATGTTGCTAAAATTTGTGTATGTTGAACATATTTTTTATATACGAAATACTTAGAATATAGCTGTAAAGTTCATAGATGTTTTACTTTAATGTTAACTGCAAGTAGTTATGTAAGTAGAACATTTTTTTGTAGAAAATATAAACTCTTTAAGATAATTGCGAACAGGAGTTGCAGATTTTTTGCTTACAGTTCTAAAACATGTTTTTTATGTATGAGGTATTAAAGGATATATCTGTTAAATTTCGTGATAATTTGCTTGTAATGTAATTCAAGTAATTATGCATGTAAAGAAAAGCTGTTGGATGTGAAATATTAATTGGTGTGAAATATTAATTCATGTTTTAAACAGAATGACAGGTCTGTGTCTCTTACCCCAACTCTCTCAAGAATTATAACTTGCAATATATGGACTTTTGTCACAGACCCCTGGGCAATACCTAAACTGCTTGTAAATTAAGATAGTGTAGCTGTGTCTAAATGTTAGATGTTTTGCTTGCAAGTTCTGTGTAAGTAATTATATGCCATAGAACATATCTGTCATATGTAAAATATTAAGCAATATGTTAGTAAAGCTGCTAATTACAATAAAGTATATTGAATTTGGTATTTTTGACTAAAGGAACGTTCATGTAAGATAGGCATAATGGTTTGAACTTTTAAAATACAGTGAAACCTCACTTGATGAAATTAATTTGTGAACAAAAACATTCGTAAACCGAAGCAATTTTCCTAATAGGAATTAATGTAAAATGACTGAATTCCTTCTTGGACCACAGATGGTGATTGCTTAGTTAAAACTTTACAGTTGTACTTTGGCACAAGTTAATACCCCATAACCAAGGAAAATCATCAAGTATAAAACAAAATAAGATAAACACAATATTAAACAAATAAAATAGATAAAAAGTTAATTTTACTGTACCTGTTCAAAGGGGCTGAGATGGCATAAGTGGGAAACATTGAGGAACATGTTATTATTTGGATGTGAAATTCCCTTTCATAAATGCATCAGGTGTCTATGTCTAGGGGACATCTTCTTTTATATTTTGTTTCTAAGGGCCACTCGATCCAATTTGAGACTCAGTAGGGCTGTGTTTCACTCAAATGTGATTTGTTATTCCATTTTTTATGCTGTAGGCTTTCTGCTGCTTTATCAGGATGAAATCTTTGCATGAAAACTTTGTATAAACTTCATCGGTCAGAAATCTAGGGTCATTTTCCTTTCTTTGTCTTCTGAAGATATGTCTTCCAAAATCACTTTTTTTGTTGCTTCTGAAGTTGTAGTTCTCTCACCTTTTATTATCCTGTAGTAACATCTCCATGTCTTCACTATTAACTTCCTCACCCATGGTTTCACCAAAAATATAGTAGCATAGATAACAGAAAAGTACTAAATGTCAAAGCCTCTGCCTCCGACCCAATCTAGGTTGGAGGGAACTGGGGAAATTCTCCTTAATTTTCTTCAGTTAGGATTTATATTCCTGTGATATCACTTGCTACCAAGTGTTGTTAATGAGAGTTAAGCAATGGAAAATATTAAAATGCTGTTTCCAGAAGTCCAAGAGCGTTAATTATGTGGCTCATGTTACCTCAAAACACCTTTTGAAAATCATGTTGAGTGTTTATAAATTGGAATACTGTTTGATATCGTAGGCCTTTTTTGTTGAGGTAATTTCATGAAGTGAGGAGGTTCCACTGTAGTCAAAATTCCCCCTCATTTTAATGTTAGAAAGAAATGCTGTATGTCTTTTGAGAGCATTTAACATAGATTTCTCTTCTTCAAATATTCTGTTACAGATTATTTATGTTATAACTAAAGAAATTTGCTAATGCAAATACTTTTAGATATAAAACTTTTTTTTTCAAATTGTTGCCAATTTGAAGATTGTTACCAATTTGATTTTCAAATTGTTGCCAATCCTTTTAAATTAATAAAAATGCAATTTATGGTTGCATTTTTATTAATTTAAAAGTTCAAATTGGTATTCTTTTGTTACAGATTATATCTGCATTCTTTTCTTAATTTAAAACAAAGGACATATGAAAATTATGCAGATGTTTTAAAATATCTGGAAAATATCTCTGCATAATATTTTGTGGCAATAAATGAGAAATTCTGGTCCTCCCTCCTCATAAAGTAATCAAAATTAGTGTGTAGATATGCTTTAAGTGTAAAATTTCATTTACTGAAAATATGTCTAAAACTCTCCATATTTCAAACAGGTCGTTACAGTAAGATTACAAATATGATTGAATGATGAATCTAATTTAGTCATTGCAGAGCATTCAAAATTAAATATTTCCGTGCTTAAATGTGTCACTAAAATAAAATAAAAAATTTTCATTCCTTTGTGTGCTTAATATGTGTTCACCTTATTATGTTGTTGATTATTAACTGAAAGAGTAGTTAATATTTAATTAATTACCCATGCTTTTTCTAGTTTTAATTGGAAATGAATCACACCAATAATGTAGAATAATGTTAAAATAAAGTAACTGTGGAATGGCTTAGGTTTAAAAGAAAACTCTCTGTATTTTGAGGGTCATAAAACTCAGGTTGTCTTTTTTTTTGGGGGGGGGGATATGTTTGGTTGTAGTAAATGGGCAAAAGTTTAATTTGTGTCCAATGAAGAACAAAAACTTGATTTTTCTGCTAAATATTTACAGTACTAGGGTCATCCAAATAAAATTCTCATATTAATGCCAAATAGTTCATTCAGCAATATTTGATGCTTTACGCATATATGCCATATGCAGCAAATGGATATATTTTCATCAAAAGAACTGCATGGTCAGCAAATGAAATCAAGCAAAAACAGATGTAAAGTGAGTGTATGGAAAAACAAAATTAAAATACATACGTTAAAAATGTGCAAATAAAAGGTCATTGTTTTTCAGGCAAGTGATACTAAATCTATAATTTGTGGTTATAAAAGTGTGGAAAGGCTGTCTCCGTTATCATATCACATACTTTTGGTGCTTACAATTAACAGTGTGTAAGTGAAAGAAACTTTGGTGTTGTGATGCCCTTCATCAAGGTGAATATCATCTGAATTTCAAATTACCGATTTCATCAGCTAAAACAGAACCATGACATGTGGCTGAGGTAGAATCCAAGAACTGTTCTTTACTATCCTATTAGTTAACATCAGACCAAAGAGGACAAGACAACTATATTTTTCTGCATGTAGCTTTTTGATTTATACTTGCAAACAAAAGTGAAATAAGTTTTCAAAGTAATCCTCCAAACAAGACAGTTAATTAGCAGAATGAAAAAACTTCATTTTTTGTGATTTTGCTGTGCAGTATAGTTTTTTATATCTCTAGAATAGTGGCTGTCAAATTTTTATACTTTATTCCTTGGAAGCGTATCAAACAACCATGAAGTTATTGGCATATTACTTTAATAATTGCTTTGCATATCATACTTCTGCTGCAACAAAGTTAATTTTGACAACTAAGTCTTCTAGAGGGATAATCTGTGTGATAGAAAGGACTAAATAATCCATGATAGAAATGACTTAGTTTTCCTTATCCTTCATGCTGACAGCATGTTCGCATTTACATTCTACGTTCATTGTGTTACAAAAAATTGTTACTTTTGTCTTGTTCCACACCCCCTAAAGTTGTGACCATCAAGTTCATTACACCATGTGCATATATAGTTTTCATTACAGCATGTACAAACTTCTGGAAGGAGTCAGTTGCTCAAAAGCAAATTAATCATGTAGCTATGCAAGATCAGAAATGCCATCATCATGTGGAAAGCAGAGTGCTTTGAAAATCAAAGAGTAGCAGTTGAATAAATAAAATGCATTTTTTTAGTACCAACAGATGTTGTAAGTTATTTCCATATTGTGTAATAACACATGCCTGGCTCTATTTAAGCATGAAATTATGAATATTCTGAAAGATTTTGGAAATA
>KK120113.1:118171-204194 GCA_000611955.2 Stegodyphus mimosarum
GGTGTTTGAGGTTAAGTGTGTTTCCTACTTTTTCTTGGTCTCTTTCCATAATGGAAAAGCTCTTGAGTAGTTTGAATGAGCAAGTTTGTCTGCTTTGGCATTTTCAGCAGGTGAATAATTTCACATTGCAACCTTTTCTCTTGCGTATCCAAATCAGAATTGCAATGTAATTTCTTAACCATGAAACACTGGAAAAGTAACATTAATACATCCTGTAGTCCCTCTGAATAAGGATTTTAATGCATCAACCTCTAACTAAGGGGCAGTGGAAAAAATTTCAGAAATAAAATAAAGGTAGAGAAATAAATAAGAATAGAAGTACTCTTCGTTAGTAATCTTTTGAGGTTTCAAAGGCAAATTTGTGCTCAATGAAAGTTTTGTGACAAAGGAACACTAAAATGAAAACTTAATCCCTCTCTTTTGAAAACTGCTTTTCAGTAGGGAAAAGGGGAAAAATATATCGAGGCAAAAAGGAAGGTGTGGTGCAATCAAAAAAGGATATTTCACGTTTATAGAATTCAAAATCCAGTTATTCTTGCTACAATTCTCAGTTAAGGGGAAGAAAAAAAGCAAGTTGTAAGGCAATTCAAGAGAGAGATCAATGGAGAAAGGTGGTTAAATGACTGGACCACCTTCCAAGGCACAGAAATTTCAAAATGTGGATAGAGTGAAAACTTCTATTATTCTTTGTTCTTGATAGGACTGGGGAAACAAATAAGTGTAGTTTTTTACTTGTGTGCTATTTTTATGTATGTTTTCTAGCTTGGCTTCAAGGAGGAAAAGATTAAAACAGATAGTTGATGTAATTCATGTGGCAGGAATTGAAAAGCTTAGTTTGGGAGATTTAGGGCAGAAATTTGGAATAAGTAAAAACCAAGTCAGTCGTCTGCTGAAGGGTAGAGAAGAAATAAAAATGTTATGGATTACTAATTCAAATGAACATTCAAAAAGGGCAAAATTTAGATGAACTTATAAGGTATTTTCTTCTTCTTAAGCATACCTTTGTGGTGTAACTGGGAAGCACGGTCGACATGTAATAGAGAAGTTTGAATCCTGAAGAGGGCAATGCCTATATGAGTTTCTGTACATTGCAAAATTCTAAAAGACCTCAAGTGGTGCCTGAACTAAAAGATGTGCGATAATTTGCCATCACCAGGATTTGGTGGTAGTTTCCTCCAATCTCCAGCTGCCCTTAAAGTGGGAGTATATAAGGTATTTTCTCCTTCCTTTTTATATGCCTTCATGGTGTAACTGGAAGCATGCTTGGCACATATTTGGATGGTCTGGAGTTTGAATTCCAATGAGGGCATTATACATTTTGTGCATTACCCACTTTAATCATTCCTGCATCAATATAATCTAATGACTCTACAGATTGAAACATGTGAAATTGGTACAGTAATGCCCAATTTTTGTTTATTTTGTAAGAGCAAACAATATTTTTGTGAGTGGAATATTGTTGCAAGAAAAAGTGAAAGAAGTTTTGTGAAGTCAGTTTTCTTAAATTCAAAGCATCAGATGGCTGTTAAGATAAATTTAAACAAAGACATAACATTACTTTTAAGACTATTTGTGGTGAAGAAAAATCAGTAGCTATGCAACTTGTTGCAGATTGCATGAAAAAGCTAACTGAAATTTGTGAAGGATAGAAGGCTAAAAACAACTACAATGCAGATGAAACTGTATCATTGTATTGGATTTTGTCTAATAAAACTCTCTGCTTCGAAGGAAAAACAGTGCTATGGTGGTCAAAAAAATGCCTCAGTAATACTTTGTTGTAACATGGAAGCAGAGTTTTGAACAACCACTTGTAATTTGAAAGGCCAAAAAACTAAAATGCTTCAAACACGTCAATTTATTAGCTTTATCAGTCCATTGCTATCATCATAAAAAGGTATGATGACACGAAACATAAGCTCCGTTCACATGCAACGCTTCTTTCCACAATGTGAACCAATCTGATTTCTAATACCATTTACACTTTTTAATGTTGTTTGCTGTTGTTACTTTTGTAATTGGAACTTTGGTAATGGTTCCCCCAAAAATTATGCATTATTATTATTACTATGTAAGCATTTATTTAGCTCGGGCTTGGTGCTTGTCACTATGGTTAAAAGACGGGCATTGATTTTTAAATTGCTTCCTGATAAGATAGTGAATTCAAACTTTGTACATACATTGCTTGTGGATATGGTGTCACGATTTTGATCTTTAGAGGATTAGATTTTTTTCTCAAATTTAAAGTTTAAATGATTTTTTGGCAAATATTTTAGTTAACAAATAAACTGAGAATCTCAGAATATTGTTGTTTGCACCATAAGCCAGAAATGAGGGGGGGGGGAAATGAAATTTTAAAGTAATTTTTATTTTGGAGGAATTTTTGAAAATCGCTTAAATTTTTAGACTTTTTGCCAATCATCAGTTGTAAAATTTCATATCTAAAAGTATATTGGTTGCAAACTTTCGAAATTTTTACAGGTTATAAAACAGCATTTTTTTTAAAAAAATGATAGGACAATTATTAATTGGATGATTTTTTACTTTTTTAAAAGATATGCAGTGAAGCAGAGTGACAAATATTGGTTCTTCTTGGGCATCACTCGAAACATCAAAGTAATAATCTCATTACATCACACTATTTTTCATCATGTTGTTTAAACTATATAAGTTATTAATTTTGCGAGTTGTTAGGTCAGCATTAGATGAGATATTTCCGAGTTAGCTTTCTCTTTAGATTCACTTTGCATTGTGTTGTGTTTAACATTCGTAATAGTTTGAAGTGTAACTACTGAATGTATTTTGTGATACTCTAAACATTTGTACGAGTATTTCTGTGGAAAATTCCAAAACATTGAAGTGTTTCTGTTAATAAAATAAATTTTATTAAGGTATCATCGGACCTGTATGCATTCAATCTATTATGAACCCGTACGTAAGCAACAATATTGTAAGTAATTCATGTATTAAATTTTTTTTAAAGTGTTTTAAAAAACAAAAACAGGAAAAGAAAAATTTTACTTGCTTTCCCCTCCCCAATCTTCCTGGGCAGGTAGGGTTTTAAATAAAAGCTTTAATTTATGTTCATATTAACCAATTGAACAAGCACTAGGTTTTATTTTATCTATCTATCTATATATATATATATATTGAAATTCAGTAATAAAATTTTTAAGAAATTTGTAATGCTTTAATGGCCATTTAGACAGTTTATGTTCTTTAAACTATGTTCTCTCCATTTCCATTTTTTGGATAAGTCCTTTTACTTAAACTCCAAACTTATACAGATATGGACTAAATTATTTAATACTTTTACTGCTTATTTAAAATTATATACTTGATAGAAACTAGGATCTGTTTTGCAAAATGCTGAAAAGTAAAATTATTTGAAATGAAAATGTGAATTAGACCGTATTTGTTTCAAAGATTGTACATAAAAATGTGTTTTTATTTTTTTCTCAGACGCTAATTCATTAATTGCAGAACTGGTCTTTGAGGTTATTAAGAACTTTTTTAATAAAAACAATAAAAAAATTTGGGAGGAGGAACATTGAAAATAGTAGGAGAAGAAAGATATTTTGCAAAAACTTTAAATTAAAAAAAATACTGGTAAATCTTTTATTCACCTTAAAATCATTTAATAATCTTTATAACAAATAGATAACAAATTCTTAAAAAAAACAATCAAAATATGCTGAATCCCGTAGTCATATGAAGCCAATATGCAAGTCTGAGCACCTTTAGTTTTAATTTGAACGGTATTTCTGGAATACCCAGTATCAGGTAACCTTGTCTGTGCTTGTTTATAAATTTCCATATCTTGTACAGTTCTGCCTATTTTTTTTCCGTCTAACCATGCTATCACAGCTCCAGCTATCTATCAATGCGATTGTTTCACTGACATTCCAGCGAGTGGTCAATTGCATGTCAGCCATATTGTTTACTAAAATTAAGTGAACCACACAGTTGTACAGTGCAGTATGGGAAATCTCCCCATTTGCCCTGCTTCAGAGAGGTAGGAGCGTTCTACCAAATTCTGCCTCCAAATCCGAGAAGCAGTTAATGCTTATTCGCCATGTGAATGGGACATGTTGGAAGAACCAGTTTCCACCAGCAGTCGAATCTGCTGTTGTGAATGGGGCTATAATGTCAGAATGGTAGATTGCTTTTGATGAAGCAATATCTGGAAAAAATAGGAAGATTCTGCAATTTTTTTTATAATTCACTAGTCCACCCACCAGATGTAAAACTGAAATCAGTGAAATTGCTGTTGACTTATGCCACATCCAAGCCTTTGGACCGCCGTATGTAGAAGTTTCAAGGTTCATTACAAAAGATTGTTTTTACAGCATGTTTTTTTTTTTTTTGGTAAAACTGATTGAAATGATTGATGAATTGACTGATGAAAATGAATTGTTTGAAATTGTCAGAATTAGTGGTAGTACTGAAATGCAAAAATATTTGGAAATCTATGAAAATATACATACTGAAGACATCAGTGACAACATAAAATGTTTTATTTTAGTTGTAGGTGATGATGTTAGCTGTAGAAAGCTAGCTTGTGAAGCAGTGAGAAACATGACAAAAGGGCAAATGAAAAGTGTGACATAGAAAACTGCACAGATGCCTTAAAATAAATGTCCCAATTTAAAAAAACATTTGTGGTAACTATTGGTGACAGTGAAGGAAGTACAAATCTTTGCTCCTTCCAAGTATGGCTCAAATATCATCATCCGTTGTCAGTGAAAGCAGTAAGGTGCTTTCAGTAAAAAAGCTTGCAACGTAGAGAATGCCCTATAGCGAAACTCCATCACCTCAGCTCCTTTTTTTTCTTGTGCTACTAATGATGTTCAGAAAATATCTCCATTCTGGCTCTGTAAATAGATTAATTCTTAAACTGGAGAACCAAAGACGTATGAAGAGACTGCAACCAGATCTGCTTATTGATAGAAGTCACTTCTTTCAATGTGCAGTCAGCTTCTTTAATAAAAATAACAAACTTGTGACATATCACTGTTAGTGTATTGACACATAAAAGCCTAAATTACTGAAGAGGAGCCATCTCTGTGCATAACTTGATCTTCGTATCAGAAGAGGAGATGGCTGTTGAAGTCAGCAACTAGGTCTGCCAAACAATCTGCACAAGTGCTTGTTTTAAGTAATTCAGGGGCCTGTTTTAAATTTAATCGTGCTGTAGGTCAAATATAAATTTATTATAGAAGTTAATGTTTTTAAAATTTAAATATCCGTTTCTTTGACAGTGCAAGTGCATAATATTTTGATACAAATGTATTCAATAATTTTTATTATTTATATTTGATATAAATAGGACTGGAGTGGAATTGAATGGAAAGAATGTACTGGAAGAAGTAAATTGCACAGAATCCTGGAATTTTTTTTCGATAGTGTTGAAAAAATATTAGGTAATGATTTCTTGGTAAAGTATGGAATCTTTATGTGAATTATTTAAATTATTAATATTACTAAAATATACTTAAATTTTTTTGCAGATATCATTGTTAGAGTTTATATTTTTATTTAAAAATACACTGATGAAAAAATATCCAAACACCAATGAAAATTTATTGTAGAATCATGAAATTTTGGCAATTCGTCTAGGTAATACATTTAATTAATTAAATTTTCAAAGTTACAGGTTAATGCAAGCACAAGAACACTTGTTTCAAATGTGAAATGTTGGTACATTAATAACCAGTGTAGCTGCCAGAATTTTGACTGCAAGTATGCAAACATGCATGGATTGTGTCGTACAGGTGCTATATATCAGTTTGTTGGATGGAGTTTCATGCCTGTTGCACTTGGTTAGTCAATACAAGGGTGGTTAATGCTGCTTATGGATGACTCTGGAGTTGTCATCCAGTGATGTCCCATACATGCTCAATTAGAAAAAGATCTGGTGATTTAGCAGAGCAAGCCAACATGTTGATACATTGTAGAAAATATTAGGTTTCAACTGTAGTATGAGAGTGAGCATTATGCTTTTGAAAAACACCCCCTTGAATTCTATTTATGATTGGCAGCAGAACAGATTGAATCACCAGACAGACGTACAAATTTGCAATCATGCTGTGTGGGCTAACCACAAGAATGCTCCTGCTGTCATATGAAATTGCTTCCCAGACCACAATTCCAAGTTTAGGTTCAGTATGTCTAGGCTACATACAGGTTGGCTGCCGGCACACACCTGGCCTACTTCTAACAACCAACACACCACCATCATTACTGGCACCAAGGCAGACTAATTTTCATCAGAAAACACAAGAGATTTCCTCTCCGTCCTCCTGTGAACTCGACACCGCTGATATCGCAAATGGCAGTGGTTTGTGTCAGTGGAATGCACACTACATAGCATCTGGCTGGAACTGTTCTTCAGGTAACTGGTTTGTAACAATTCATTGTGTCACTGTGGTGCCAGCTGCAGCTCGAATTTCTGCTGCAGATGCATTATTATACACCACAGTCATATGGCAAACACTGCTGTCTTCCCCCAGCAGTGCCACATGGGTCCAATCTATTTGGACCAGAGTCTTCCCTTGACCACTGCTGCTAACAGTCATGCACAGTGGATACATGCCTGTTAAGTCTTTCTGCAATATTTCAGAAAGAAAATTCACCTTCTTGTAGCCCTCTTACACGACCTCATTCAAATTTACTGAGCTGTTGGTAATAGCTTTTTCGTCTTAAAGACAATCTTGATTAGCATCAACTCTCAATGATAAATGATGCTCACAGACTTTACAGTGTGTATTTAAAGCAAATTTGATTTGCATGTTTATAGTGGTGCTGCTGGTGTCTCACTTATGTACCTAGCAAGAAATTTGAATAGAAGTCATCTTTCAGATGTATAAAAATGCCTGCCAAATTTTGTTTATCTAGCACAACTCTTTCTTGGTGTTGTTTTTTTTTTCATCATTGTATTTTGTTTCTGTAAAATGTATATTTCCACTAAAATGGAACTTGTATATTCTTAGCATGTGTTTATATAAAAAATAAGCCTTAGCGTGTGTTTATATAAAAAAGAGGAATATCTTCCCATTCATTTTGTAGGATTAATTGAGTATGTGCATTCTGCATTCTTTCTTAACTGGTAAGAATTTCATAGTTACTATAAAATGGCTTCCATTTTTCAAAATAAACTTTCCTAAATAGCTGTGAGTAAATACAGATACAGTGGAATTTCAATTATACATTAGTCTGGGTCCATAAAGGATTGTGCTGATCCAGTTTTAGCCTAGTACACTGTTATATTGTAAATGAAAATCAGGTAAGTATTGAAATGAGTCATAATATGGCATCTTAACTTGCTCACTGTTATGTAGAAGAAAAGTATAATATTTAAAACTAATCCCAAATGATATCAAATACCTTATACAGGATTCATTGCTTTAGCTCTGTTTTGTTTTCTATTGTTGTACATAGTTTCAGGTTTTGGCACATTAAATTTAAAACTGCTTGGTAAATTATTCATAAAAAGAGTTATATATATATATATATATATATTATCAAATTTGCACTACAGTTTCTGAAATAAACATTTTTCCTCGGTAGTTTTGTTTGAGAGTACAGTATTATATTTTTAATGTATTCTTTTACATTTTATTACACTTTGTGGTTTATTTAAAATTTGTTTAAATCCATCTTAAATTAATGTTGTTTAAAAAAATCATATCACTAAAGAATTTTGATGCAGAACGCATTCTTCGTCTAATCCAAAATTGTACAATCATGTAAGAAAACAGGGAAACATAAAAAGTGGAGGAGTGAGCTTATTTCTCCACTAGAGGGAATTGGAGATATTGTAGACGTACAGTGAGGAGGTTTACTTAAAGCTGGAAAATCTACAGATAAGGAGTAATCTGAAATACAATTCAAAGATACAAAATTCAGTAAGAAATATAGTCAATGCAGTGTTAATCTTTAAATGTTAGCAACACTGGAGTTGTGTAGTTGTAATTACATACCTTTGTGTGTATTTCTTTATATAGGGCATTGTTTCAGAAACTGATGTACCATATTTACTGCTGTTTTAGTTTAAGACTAATTCCCTTTGTTTATTATGATCACTTGCTCTTTTTTCCCCTAGGTATATGTGATAAGAAAGTAAATGTATGCAATCCATATGCCCTGCTAGTTTATAATACTTATATTTTGCTTCAGTTTTAGAAAAAGAAATAAGGTGACCGTTCTTTACATTGTAAAAATTATTATTTTATTAGTAAAAATAATTCATAACAAAAATTTTGAAAATTGTGGTTAGTGTTGTTCTGGTGAGCTAGATAAGTAAACTGAAAGGAGATATGCTCTTTAGTTACCTCACATATGATCCCATGCTGCATGAAAATTTTTGTAAAACTGTGTAAACTTTAGTGATTTGTCTATTGATAGTGTTTCTAAACGGTTTCTAGTGATTTAAATTTTTTTTTTTGTTAAAAATATTTTGCTGACTGTATCACTTGCCATATTAGAAAATGCACCAGTTTGCATTTTTCAGTATTTTCCAATTAACTTTCTCTTAAGTGTAACCATTTAAGGGGAATGAGATGTATGCAATAAATGAAAAGCTATTTTTAAATGACCTAATTTCTTTTAAGTATACATATATCAATATAAAGCTGTTATTATAAAATTATTATGAATTATAAGTGTTTTAAGATGAAGCATTTATTTTTATTACTCCTAAATGACTTTAGAAGACCATTATAAACATATAAAGTACAAACATAGGTACATGTATCTCAAAAGCCAATAAAACTCTTACCGTGATGGTATGCCAAAATATATAAAATATTTCCCTTGACTTAACCTATTTAGTAATAAAATTAAAATAGTAATGGCATTAGAACTGTAATTTTTGTTATTGTTACAGAGTAATGTACACCTTGTTCATGATTAATTCATGCATTTTTAAACCTTAATTCATGATGCAAAAAATATCATAACTGCTAAAAATATAAAAGAGTAAATTCACTGGATAGATAATCACGAGTTTAAAGCTTTAATAAAATTGTTCGCATGTATATATCACAGTTTTTCCACTAAACATGGCCAAAGCTGAAAAAGCAGCATTTTGAGATAAATTAAGAAAACAGTTTCATAACTTAAAAATCGTGTATTTTTTTAGAATTAAAACATTCTTGACCCATAATTGTGTGTGTGTGTTCCCACTATTTTAGCATTCTGTATCTTCTCTTCAAACCACTTTCAACGGATTTTGAACTCTTATATTCTGTTTCATAAATTCTTAATTTATATATAAATGCCTCTTACATGTGCTTTCAGATCTAAATCCTATATTTTACCATGTTTTATACACAAAACTTTGGTAAAAGAAAATATTTTGGTAATCACTTTAGGAACACTAAGTTGAGGACAGTTCTTAGAATGAAGTAAACTTGAATACATTAGGGAAGATAATAGCGATATATTGTATTATTAATGCAAATAACAACATCTATTATGCAAGTAATCAGATTAGTAATGTTTTAAAATTTTATTTTAGATACATCGATCTCTAAAATGCTATCAAAATTTTTGTGGAGACTTTCTTTGCACATATGCGAACATGTATTTGTACATATTTTTAAATCACATTAATCGCTTTTATTGAAACAGAAAATATGTAAATTATATATGTTTGTAATCAGCAGAAAATCTCATCTGTTTTCAAGCTATGAATTTTTTTAAGAATATTATAAAACATTATGTCCCAGTTCCTTTGAATTCAGTTACGTCTTATAAAGGGATGGGTAAGTGAAGGCAGCTGATTGATATTTGTCATATAAGTATCAAGAAATTTGTAACCGTTGCTGAATGTAATATTTCAGTGTGTAATCATTTAACATTTTTTGATTGAGTGTATGATGGAATTGAAAAGTATGATATATTAAAAAGCGTTCGAGTATCTTCTATGCAGAATGAGTTGATGCTAATATATTAAGGTACGTTACATAAGGTTTTCCTGTAAATATGATATTCCTGTTCATAATGGATACAGATTAGTAGTCCTTCCTTTATTCTTCATCTGTGAACTTAACCAAAATGCTTTTATTTGGGAAAAATACTTTTTTACGTCATGCCCAAGGTTGCTTTGAGTCTTTTTCAGGCATCCCATTCAAATCAATATTGGTATTTGCTATAAATTTATAACTCTTATCCTAGCTATTAACTCTTACACCTGCAGTAGTCTGCAAACCATCATTTAAGAATTGTTATTATTTTTAATGCGTGCAAAATCTACTATGGATTTCTTCAGGATATACTGCTTGCTGTACGTAATCAAAGACAATTTGAAGTCATAACAATATATAAATTCAGAATAATATGCACCATTGTACATTGTATTGAAAACTATGTTAAACTGAAAGTAGCATCTTAATAGATATGGATTGAAGTCTTAAGTAAAAATGAAACAAAATGTACAAAATGAAAATCGCATGAGTACTTTGAGTTTTAATAATCCTTTTGTAAAACACCTATGAATATTACCTGTAATATTACACCTGTAACATTATCTGCTTGATTTATAAGAAATCAAGCCTTAAAAGTAGACTTGGGAATTAATGTGATTGGAAATAGTACAATTATTGTTGCATCAAAGTTTAAGCAGAATTCCACGAGCCACAGCTTGGAGTATTTGGAAACATGGATTATGATTGCTTAATCAGGAAACCATTTAAATATCCTTACACCATTTTTCACTGCACGAAGCTAAATACTTAATGCCCGAGTGGCAGTATTCTAATGAACAACACAGACGTCATTTGAATGCACAAAAGAATTATTTAAACAAGAGTACAAGGGAATTTTTTTAGAGAAATTTGATATTTAGAAAGCGGCTAGTCTGATATCTCGTAGTTACTATCATCTGTCATTTGCACTGAGAAATTCACTTGTAAAGAAAAGCAGAAAGATTTTTTTCAATGAAGACATTCAGTTTCCTGTAAGAATTGCGTGTAATGTATTTGACTTTTAAATACTGTGTTATGCTGTGCCAATTATTCTTTTCATTGTGTTTTGGCATTGTCAGCTAAAAACAGATTAATTACATTTGAATAAGAACGAGTCTCTGCGTCATGATATCTCTTCAGATTTACTAATTTTAAGCTTATTAATATGTAAAACCATGTGATTCATTTTAATTACATTAAAGATTTTTATGGATCTGTTATGGAAATTTTGAAGTATTATGTAAGAAATGCTATGATGCATTAAAGATCAAGGTTAAGTTGTATGCTGTAATTGGTATGCAAACTTAGATATATTAGCTTTCCATGCCAATTAGGCAAATAGTCCTCGAGTGCTTTGCCATACTGAAATTAACCATTTCCTGCCAAAAAATATTTAGATGCTTTGTTTTGTTTTATTTATTTTGAAAATTGTAAGATCTTATTTTGAGAGCATTTAATAAAGTTTGAATATTTATTTTTTCCAGATGAAAAGTCAGTTTCTCAAGAAATTCATGTTTCTGGCCTTGATAAGCAAGACTTTGAATGCCCTTTATGCATGCGGTAATGCTGCATATCTTAATATTCATGTTTTATTTATTTTAATTTTTTTTGTATGTGTGCATGATTTTTGTTTAAAAATGTAAAGGATAATATTTTTTACAGTGTTATTCTGAATGTAGTTTTGTAAATTTCATATAAAGTCTTATTTACCCTCTGGTGGGAGTAAATAGGACTGTTGAATGCTGGTAATTTGACCTGGGTTAAAATTCCAGCAGACAGGTGAGTTTTCCCATATGTAACATAAATTAAAGCGGTTCAATATTAGAAAATCCCCCAAGAAGGCATTTCTACTTTTGAACAGGTAGGCCTGGTATGCTTTGTTGTAATCTAAAAAATCAAAGTTTCACTTATTCTTATTTATAGCATAGTTCTTATTGCTAATTTTATTTACTTTGCTATTGAATAATCTGTTTTTGAATCACTCAGCAGTAAAGTATATGAATTCGACGCACAGAAAAAATCACATTTTCACCTTCCTCCAAATGTCTTACGACATTATATTGTTAAACCTCAGTGTCTTTGGTTTTATTTTTTAAATTTAAGCCGAAACACAGAGTTGGCTGCTAAGATATGTAAAATGTTTGATTATAATTATTTTTTTTTTACCTGGAAAGGAATAATGAAACTAAATTTGTGCATTAATGAGAAATACGTACTCATTGGGAGTAAAAAGTATGGAATTTATTGGCAACTGAATAGTTGTATTTGGGAAGAAGTACAGCAGAGGTTTTCTTCTAAAATGTGGATTTTCTGCTTAATGAAAAAATGATTTCAACAACCAATTAATATTTTGAAACATAGGTTTGCTCCTTGCTTTATAATCTTTAAAGCCAGTATCTTTTATGAAATATGACCTTCTTCTGCCTTGCTTAGTGATAGATGAATAATTAAAAAAAAATTACTTCTTGATTCGGTCTAAAAATTTCTGAAAGATATTTCCAAATATGTCTTCTAGTTTAAACCAGTGAGTGGCTGATTCCATCAAAGCTGAGTTTGGTCCCTTAATTAAAAAATTCAAGACTTGCCATTTCTACTTAGGAATTTGATACATTCTGGATTGCTGCAGTTTATTGGTCTAGTCAGATTTTTTTTTAAAAGCGCCTAATTGGCTTTTCAGTTGAAAAAAGTTTTGTGATCCCTAAATGGAAAATCTGGGCCATGTTTGTAGTTATAATGCCAGAATATTAATGTGCTTATTTTTGTTAAAGCCCCTAATTTAAAACTAGTTACCACTGTTCTTGTAGGACTAATTTGAAAATTGTTATCTTTAGAAAAGAATTGAGAGTTCTTTAACATTTGCATAATTAAATATATTTCAGTTTATCTGGCATTTATATAGTTCTGGCATAGTTTTTTAAAACTTTATGATTTGCATTTGTTATTATAACTAACTGATCATTATTTATGAAAAAGCATGCCAGTACCTTATCTCTCTTGACACTAAGGAAAAATGTTTTTGTTGAGAAAATTAGTTCAAATATATACTTTGCAGAAACAAGGCATGAAAATGCCAATAAAACTACCAAATTTTGCCATTTGCGATGAAATGCAGCATGATTACTAGTATTTTTAACATTTAAACCACCAGACTGCCTCTACATTTTTATTGTTTCAGATTCCAAAACCATGAGATTGAGGGATAGTAGAAATTTTTTTTCTTTGGACTATCTTTTGTTGCTTTCAAAGTTTAAATTTCAGTGTGCTATGTTAAAGCGTAAATGAATTTCAGTTCTTTTATATTGAATTGAAGGCAAAATCTATTAAACTTTAAGTAAAGGATTTAGGAAAATGAATGTTTCATTTATTGTTGCATTTTATGTACTAGTATATAATTTAATTTTCTAATAACATTCAGTTAATATTACATACCTTTAAATGCATTTTCTTTTTAGGATTCTGTGGGAGCCGGTTACAACACCATGTGGGCATAGCTTCTGCAGATTTTGCTTAAATCGTTGCTTAGACCATCAGCCTACTTGCCCACTGTGCAAAACATCACTTGCTGAAGTGAGCAAAGAACTGTTTAATATTATATTAAGTGTTCAATTGAGTTATGTTATCTTACATTTTAAAGAGAATTTATATTTATTTTAATAGCTTAATAATATTCGTGTATTAACATTGTCTAAACTTCTCTTAAAAGTTCTTGGCTGAGCGTGTTCAAAGTATAACTGTTTTTCTTGAACTTGCCATCAAAACTCTATTCCCACGTGATTATGAAGAAAGAAAATCTGTTTATATGGAAGAGATGGAAGAATTATCCAAGTAATACATTTTGCATTGATTCTTATTGGAATAGCATAGTTCTTATTGCAAGTCATGTTGTATTAAAGATTTGATTATAATTTTCTCAAAACAGAAAATAATATTTTTAATTAATTTTTGATTTAACTGATGTATTCATGAAGAACTGAAATGTGTAATTTGATATTTAAATAATGTTCTGTAAATGACAAGCTGTTTTTATAAGGGCATTTATAACAAATGTATATTATCTTTTTTATATCTTGCATTGGATTTATGGTAGTTCAGAATATTAAAAAGAAACAATAAGATAATTAGTTCGGTTTTTAATTAAAAACTAGTCAGCTAATTTAGTGCAATAATATTTTGCAGTATTTGAGAATTTACATATAATGTAATTTTAAGACTAATGGGATGATTTCTAACTCTTTCTTTAAAGCTTGTATTTATATAGTAGTGTGGGGAACTTTGCAGTTTACTTTGAAGGTAATATAATTTTTAGGTAATTAGTATGCAGTCTAGGATTCCAGGAAGAAATAAATTATGTAATAAATTTGATTCCTTCTGTGAATTTTAATCAAGTTTTTGTTTTTTGTTGCACCTTATAAAAATAGGCAAGTAAAATCTCTAAAATATTCATGAAAATGAAATAATTTCATTATTGAGCTGTCTAATGGTTGTATATAATGCATTTTTGTAATCTTTTTATTGAATATTTTATGTGAAAGTAATCCAGCCATCCTGGCCGGAGTGCAGGCAGGCCCTAAAACTGGGTATTTGTGTAAATTGCTGTGCTTAAGATTTTACTTATATGTTTTTGATTGGTGGATTATTTATGATACACTTTTCATTTTAGTGCAGGCAAAGATCCTAAACATGTGATCCCTCTGTTTGTGTGTACATTAGCATATCCCACAGTGCCTTGTCCTCTTCATGTATTTGAGCCTCGCTATAGACTTATGATAAGACAATGCATGGAATCTGGCAGCCGACAGTTTGGAATGTGTGCATACATTGATGACAAGTAAATATTATCTTAAGTAATGTAAGGACATAGTATGTAAGATTAGCTGCAATTTTCTCAATTTATGCTTATCTAGCTATAGAATGGCATAATCAGGGTTGCCACGCTACCTGGAAAGCCAGAAAAAGTCAGGGAATTCGAAAATTGACCAAAAAATTCAGGGAAAAGTCAGAGAATTTAAGCATTTTAGTCAAAGTCTGGAAAAGGGAAATTTAATACAGTTTGGAAGCGATTGCTTTCTTGGCGGGAATAACGGTCGCTCGGGCAGCTGACATAGAGCCAAGTTTTGCAGCTTCAATCAGATTGTCTTCTAGAAAAGCAAAGCAAGTTTCCAGCAACTTTGGCTTCCAGTAACCTTGAGAATCAAGAGACTCGCATGTGCAGTGCATGTTGAACTAAAGAAAATACGTATTCTTGTATAAAACAAAATCGGTTTAATCCCAGTATATGGTACCATGAAAGTTAGAATAGCCTCCATGTGCGGTACACATGGGATTTGGCAACATTATGATGAACAGTAAACGAGTCATTTTGGCGTTGGCGGTAATTATCAAAATCATGCCAAGGCCGTAGCTCATACTAGATTTTGAACGCGAAATCTTGTAATTTTCTATTCTTTTTAATAAATGCCTTATTTGTCATTTTGCAGTAAAATAAAAAATGTTAATGAGTTATCTAGGCTTATTACTAACATCTAGGCCAGTGGTCGGCAAACTTATTAGCCAAAGAGCCAAATATGAACATTACAACAATTTTAAAAAAAATTGGGAGCCAAATCTGCTTGTTTATTAAACTTTTATTATACTAAATAAAACTAAATTTAATACTTAATAAATATTTATTAATGCAAACAATGTGCTTTCATCTCCTTGGAAAGTTTGAGAAAGTCAGGTTTGTATGTTGTTTTTAATTTTAGGCATTATTTCAAGTTCTCATCAATAAGACGACTTTTCAGTTTACTCTTGATAATGTTCATGCTTGAAAAAGATTGTTCGCATATATATGTAGAACCGAAAAGGGAAGGAACAGCAAACACGAGCTTTTTCAGCTGATGTAAGAGTCAGAAATACTATTCCAAGCGTTGAAAATAATCATGTCTTCCTTCTCCAGGTCATTCAAAGCAGACCACTTGTGTTGTGAACTAAGATCACATTTTTTCTTCCCCAATATTTCCAATTCAGCACAAAGACGTTCGAATTTAGAGCGCCGTATCTCCTTGTTTTTTAAATCCAGCAATTGTATTTCAAAGCTACCAATATCAATTTCAAAAGGAGAAAATTTCAACTCGGTTATCGTAGCACTAAGAGGATTTTTGACAAATGCTAAAGTTGCTCTCTTCTTTTGAAATTCCTGAAACCTGCTGAGAAATTCTTCCCTCATATTTAAAATTATTGTTTTAAAATGGTGTTTATCAATAGAGGAATTATTTTCTTGGCGCTGCTACAGCAAGCTTGGAAAGTGAAACAATGTTTCCCTTTCAAAATCCTGTGCAAAAATGGATAATTTGTTTTCGAATGTTTATACTTCTTCTAACATCGAAAAAATTAAGTTTCTTTTCCCATGTAGTTTATGATTAAGCTGATTTAGATGAGACGTAACGTCTACCATGAAATAAAAGTTTTGGATCCACTGATCGTCTGTTAGTTCTGGATAGTGAAAGCCCTTCTCAAGGAGAAATGCTTTAATTTCTGGGAAAAGGGATGTGAAATGTTTTAAAACCTTCCCTCTTGATAACCAGCGTACCTTGTTATGAAGCAGAAGATCAGCGTACTCACTCTCCATTTCAAATAAGAATTCTTTGAATTGGCGATGATTAAGAGCTTTAGCTAAAATGGAGTTGATAATGGTAATCACTAATTCCATAACTTTACAAATATCTTCCAGAAATGTTTGCACACAAAGCGCTGGTGAATGATACAATGGTAAACAAATATCTCATGCTTAATTTTTTCTTTCAAAATAGCAACAACCCTTTTCTTACGCCGGTCATACTTTTGGCTCCATCTATTGAAATCGACACTATTTTATTGTGAGGAATGTGATGTTTATCCATACACTCAGTTACAGCATTGGCAATATCTTCTCCACATGTCTGACCTTTGAGTGGCAATAATACTAAAAGTTCTTCTTTAGGGCCTGAATGAGATATAAGTCTTACAAAAAGTGAAACTTGCGCTGTATCATTCATGTCACAAGACTTGTCAACTACTATTGATAAAGCCGAAACCAATTTCAGATCTTCGATATGCTGAGTGGTTATATTCGAACACATTTTAATTGTTCTATAATTTTAATTGTTTTGGCAGCCAATGTTGACTCTTTAATTCTTTTGAGAATATTTGCTTTGTTCTTAAAATCCCGAAATAGCTCTTTGGATGCATTTATAAAAAATTTTTTTATGTATTCACCGTCTGTGTACAGTTTTCCTCTCTTAGCAATCTCTTGGCTACAAACAAAATTTGCCATATTAATATTGCTGGAAGATTGCATCCAGTTATTAAACACAGAACTTGACGACTCTTGACTCTTCTGAAGTTCCTCAACTGCTTTCTTCCTTGCATCACCAGTAGGATATTTAGTGGTAAAAGGCGCATGCTTTCGTGTAAAGTGTCTCTCTGAATTTGACTTCTTGTTATACGCGAATTTCTCCTTACAAATAACACATGTTGGAAGTCCATTCAAGTTTTGAATAAACGTAAAATTCTCGGTCCACTCAACTTTAAATTTGCGGTTTTCATCTTCCGTTTTTCTTTGCATTTTTTTGGTAGCCATGTTAATTGGGGTGCCTATAAAAATATTCCAAATATATTTTTTCTAAAGCCACTAGTACAAAATTATTATCATTACTAAATTGATGAAAATAAAAATTAAAAAAAAAACTTTTTAAAAAATACAATTTTATTAATATATGTAACTGCACTAAAAAGAAAAAAATAATTTTTTTCCATCATTAGAATAACAAAACTTTGAATATGACCCAAAATGGAAGAAAACTTTCAACATTTGGACAAATAGAAGTTATCGAAAACTCGGTTACAAATTTTGTACCAGAACCACAAACATACATAGCAGGTGTAATAAAATCATATAAAAATACCTGTAAGATGTGCAGCTAGATTAAAAAATACAACTTTTTAATAAGACAGTACAACGACAGACACGGTAGATAAGACAAAACTGTTCACACTGCAACTGCTGTTCTGTGATGCTAATTTGTACCTTCACTACTATATAAAAAGCATGCACGCACATGCCGGTAGCTTGTACATGGGTTATGTTTACGTTTACGAAAACTAATAAAAGTAAACTCGATGTTCGTTACATATTTTTAAAACAATATAAAATTTTAATTACCTATCTTTTTACTCAAACAAAAAATTTTACATGTTCTTGATTTATAGAAGAATTTTAATTTATCAAAATAAGATGTAATTCTTTTCTTACAGAGTTTTTTTTTAAATGAAAATATTATTGCGGCTTCCGTGAATATTGTTGATTATTGTAATTCAGTTTTTAATTATTTTAATGTTATTCATATTATTTAAGGTTGCTTCATCCCTCTTAAGTTTATTATTAGTAAATGACACTTTCAAATTTCAGGAAATTTTCTGTGGCATAATCCTGAAACTAATTCTATCAGTATGATGACATAACATCATGAAATTTAATGCACATATTCTTTGCTTATATATGCTGCTAAATAAATATAAAATACCTGAATTTATTTTAATTTATCATTAAATAGATTTCTTTCTTTCGTTTAGCTGTAAAATGTCTGTGAAAAAAAGATATTTTTTAATCCACATTATGCATATTCTAATCTCAATCTTCAGTGGAGAAAACAACTCATAGTTATAATAGTAATGCTTTCAGGATTATATATATATATATATGTTATATAAGTCATATGTAATTGGCAAATTTTTGTGTTTTCAACTGGTACCATAATTAATTTACCTCTTAGCACAGCCAAAGTACGTTGTACGGATAGACTGGAATTTTCTTAAAACATGCCTGAAAAAGTCAGAGAATTTCATTTTTCTGTTTGAGTGGCAACCCTGCATAATACATTTCTAGCGACTTTCATAGAAGCAGAGGAAAGTTAGTGCACTTAGTTTTATCTTGCTTTTATTTAGTGCTTTTTTACAGCAAGTATGTGTCATAAAATCGTAATTACAACTTATGATTTTCGAATTTGTGTATACAGGCATGAGAATGATACCATTTATCCCCTCCCATTAAGTATAAGGAAAGAAGTACATCATGTAAATTATATCTATTCTGAGCATAGCCTGAAATAGTGAAGATTTTTTTTTCATATTCATACAAATAAATGTATTTAATTGAAGAAAACACAATGCCTCATATTCTGTTCCAAGTGCCTGTCTGTGGCCAGTAATATTTAGTTTGTATTTCTACTCATTACATTAGAATTTTAGTTTTAGCCATCTTAAATGCCATTAGGCGTGTAGAACGAGACTGTATATTGTCGCGCTCCAAAAAGAAATCCATAATTTAATTCTGTTTGTAAATTAAGACAAAATTTAATTCAGTATTAAAATTAAATAGTTGATACATTTTTAAATATTAATTTTTTATAGAAAATATGGAATTTTTGCAAAAAAAATATTTTCATTGCTGAAAAACAGAAAACACTAGTTAATTAATAGTGATATGTGTAATTTCTACATTCTAGTTTTCAAGAGAATATATTGATGGTTCAGATAAGATTTTTGCAGAAATCATTACATTTTGTTGCAGAATGAAATTTTGAATACTTCTAGTTACTTGTTAGAAATCTTCATAATGTTTGTCTTCAGATTTTAGTTCATTTTACTGTAGTTATTAATCATAAAGCAAGTACTCATTGTAATATTCATTGTAAACTGAAAGCTAAAGAATTATTCTTTAAAATTCTCTGCTTAACATGAACAGATTCATGTCTAAGATTTGAAGTGGAACTCACACACATATTTCTATACCTAGTTTTGAAATAAAAATACTTTCAAATTTAAGAAACAAATTAAAACCAATTAAGCATTACATTGCATTTTAATAATTGTTAATCAAACAATGAAATGTATTTTGAAAAATACCACATAAAGGTCTGTAATTCTATATCAAAGGAAAGTGATTAGTATCAGAATTAAGACAAAAATCAACCTTAATGGGATCTCCAAAGTTCATGTGTGGTGATTTCTTGTATAGGAATATCAACATACTGAGCTTCAATATAAGGTATAAAATTAAGCCACCAGTAGATACTTAAATGTTAGTGTTTATAGGCAGTCAAAATTTAGATATTTATTGATTATTACATTGCTTAACACCAGTGGAGTGTCAGTTTCTGTACTTCTCTGAAGGACTGTAAATTACTGTTGTTCACAATTTTAAGTAAAGTTTGTTTTTTTATTATTAAAAATAGCAATTCCTTATTTAAAATGCAGTCAGGTTTTCTTTAATAGAAAGCCTCTTAATTCTGTGATTCTACAAATTACAATCATGTCCATAAATTAAGGATAATTTGGAGTCACGTGGAAATCGAACTCTGAAATAAATATATCACCTGTAAAATCACTGCACACATCTTCAAGAATCATATGCAAATTTCAGGAAGTAACCAGATGACACCGATGGTACATCGCAGTGACGAGAGTGTAAGAGAGTGATATATAAGGAATACAGGCAAAGAAGTAAAATTGTTTGCAGGCGCTTTATAAGCATTTCAGTGCAATAACCGAATAGTTATGACACAAAGGACGCATTTTTATGATTTTTTACGTGGTAAAAATATCGGGCGTCTGGAATGTGGGCGTACCCAACTGGAAGTATCAGACGAACTTGGAATTGCCCAGAGTGTCATCTGCAGGCTTTGGCAACAATTCCAAGATGATGGTAATGTGAGTAGATGTTACAGCACAGGTCGCCCCAGAGTTACATCGCCGAATGAGGACCGGTATTTGTCAGTTACTGCCAAAAGAAACAGGTGGAGCACAGCCTGAGCTGTCTCGTCAGCTCTCTTCAGCCACTGGTACGACAATTTCAGGGCAGACCATGTACAGACGCTTAGGGCAGATTGGTCTATATGTTCGCAGACCTGTCAGATGCATTCCACTTACTGCAACTCACTGTCGCCTGCGGTTAGCCTGGAGTAGAGAGCATGCATTGTGCACACCGCAACAGTGGGCTTGTGTGATGTTTTCCGACAAGTCCAGGTTTACTTTGCAGTCTGATTCTTGCCGGACTTTCATATGGAGAGCTCCAGGTACCCGTTACCACCAAGAAAACATCATTGAACGACACTGTTACGGTGGTGCAAAAGTGCTCATTTGGGGTGGAAATATTCTGGGTTCCAAAACTGACCTTCATGTTCAAATTGGAACCATGACAAGCCAAATCTATCGGGATGTCATTCTGGAACAACATGTACTTTTGTTTCGGGGTGCCATGGGCGCACAATTTGTGTTTATGGATGACAACACCCGTCCTCACCGTGCAAACATCGTAAGCAAATGCCTTCAATCGGAGGATATCACCTGTATGGACTGGCCAGCATTCTCACCGGACTTGAATCCAGTAGAGCACGTGTGGGACATGCTTGGCCTACGAGTTGCAGCCCGTCAACCTCCACCTACATGTCTACCGGAACTTCGGAGAGCATTGCTTTCTGAGTGGTGTAATATCCCCCAAGATCTGATTGTTAATTTGACACTCAGCATGGCTAGGCATTGTACGGACTGTATTGCATCGTCTGGGAAACATACAATGTATTAACAATCATACCAACCATGTAATATTTGTTTTTTTGTAAATAGGTTTTTTTTTTGTAATTTGCTCCAGGGAGAAATAATCGCTAATTTGTTTTAATAATATCAAACATATAGCATCTTTTTTTGCTCTTTACCTTTTGTTTAATAAATAAGCTTTACAAATAAGTCAAATTTGTTTTGCTTCTAACGCTTCCTTTGCCTGATTTTGCATTATTCTTAATTTATGGACATGAGTGTATATGCAGGCTGTCTACAATTAAACAGCCCTATTTCAAAGCTGCCTACAAATGAAACCAGTGATCAGAAAATTGTGAACTTTAGTGGTGTACTTAACGAAGGGATGAGAATTTCTTTCAGTGGAAAACAATATTAGTGACAAGTAGCATCACCAGGTTATGTAAATAAATTACACATTTGTCCGCACCTTTAATGCAGTTTTGTAATTTTAAAAATTTTGTTTCAAGAAAACATGTTCCACATGATTGCCGTCATTTTCAGCTACCATCTGAAATCGCAAAATGGCATTTTCCACAATCAACCGAAATGTGTGCAGGGTAATTCAGCACTTGGCATGAAATGCTGGCTTTAGGATTAGGTAAAGCTCTTGGATTCTCACAACTTACCAGACGTTTCAAATGTCCTCAAAGCCGCAAATCATATGGATTGAGGTCTGTGAGGCTTACATTATGAAAGTGCCAGCTAATGACACGTTGTTCTGTAAAATGATGTTTAAGAACATTCATAAGCCACTGTACAATGTGTGGAGGAACTTCATGTTGTGTAAAGATTGTGCGTACAAGGCACTGATGTGCTTGTAGTGACGAAACACTTTCATTTTCTAAAAACGATGCATTTCAATGATCAAACATGTCACTGGACTTGTGGAACTTAACTTCTCAAAGACGTATGGGTTGAGATTAGACATAGAAGATCCACACCATACTGTCACTTTTGATGAATGCATCATGACCTTTGATAGGCAAGGTGTGGATTTTCTGATTCCGAAATTCGGCAGTTGTGAGTATTTACACCATCCAAATAAAAATGCGCATCATCTGTCCCGAGGATTCCGAGGCCATTCTGAATTGACCTCAAAGCAAGCAAGAAATTGAAGTTAGAACTGGTGTCGAGCATCAAAATCATGTAGAAACAACTGCTGCATTAGTGAAAGTTTGTAAGGATAATACCAGAGTATATTTCACAAGGTGTTACGGACAGAACGTGATCTATTCAATACCTCTGCTATACGTCAGACACTGGTGCTAGCCTGTCCTCTCTGACCTGAAGCGCAACCTCTTGTACTGCTCTGCGAAAACAGGTTTGATTCCTCTTCCTGGGCGAACAGAAAATGACGCTGTTTCTTCAAATTTCGTTATTTTCTAAAGGCTTTTAACATTTATTGAACCTCTTGGAATCTCCTTCAAGGTCCAAAATTTATATAGAGCAGCTACTGTGAATTACTGTTTTGGCAAAACAGTTTTACTAACAAAGCACAATCTCGTAAGCTTATAGTCATTGTGAGCAACAGGCACATTGAAAACAAAGTCTCCGCAAATGTTTCTAAGTTTTATAACGTCTGCTGCATGATGTCAACAAAGATTTACATTTTTACTACAGGTTTTCAAAATAAAATGTCCTCTGGTGATGCTATTTGTAACTATTTTTTTCCCCACTGGAAGAAATTCTCATCCCTTCATTTATAAGGTATTTCTCTTGCCTTCTTCGCATGCCTTCATGGTGTAGTGGTCAGTATCCTCAACACGTAACCGAGCGGTCCGTGGTTTGATTCCTGATGAAGGGCATTGCTCATTTTTCATCACTCCTGCTTTCAAATGAACCTACACTGATGCCCAAACTAAAAAAAGGGTGGTGAATGATGATTCTCCACCACCAGGATTTGGCGAATGAGTCGCCAAAATCCCAGTTGCCCTTTAAAAGGGGGAGCATATAAGGTATTTCTTCACATGCCTTCGTAGTGTAGTGGTCAGCACACTCGACGCGTAACCGAGAGGTCCGTGGTTCAAGTCCCGGTGAAGGCGTTGCTTATTCTTCAGTTTCCTGACATAAAAAATAAGTACCTAATATCTCTACATCCCTTGGGATATGCTAAATCTGGCACAAAATTTTACAATTTTTCTGATCACTGGTTTCGCTTGTAGGCAGCTTTGAAATAGAGTTTTTTAATTAGACACCCTGTACATTCTAACATTCCAAGCTAATGTCAGTCTAATTTTGCCCAGCTTTAATTGTAACTATTTTCTATCTGTCAGTAAATTTTAGTTGTTTCTGTATTTTTAAGGAATTCCATGAACCATGTTCTGTGAACTAAGCATGCACTTAGACAAAAGTCTCGTCCTCTGTGTAACAGTCAAGCAATGGATAGCCTTTTTTGGCAGTTACAAAATTGGAGAATCTGATTGTTTTATATGTTTTTTCTGCTATAATAGAGAATAGCATTAGGTTCTTGATTTCGTAAATTTTTATCTGCATTTTGAATCTAGACCAGATGTATCAGGAAAAAGGGCATGACAGCTTTAGTCTTAGCATGGGTAAGTTGTACAATGTTTTTGTACAGAAAATCCGCTTTCAATTATGTTATTTTAATCTTATCTTTGTAAGTCAGAATTGGAAATCCACAAAGTACCACCTTTATAGGTAGATTGTGCTTGGTATTAATAACATAATGGTGACTGTGTTTCTCATGGAATAATTTGCTGGGAGTTCTGCAGTCATCCTCTCTAAAGGGCAGTATTTCTCGGAACACACCATAATTTTTTGTAGGAATTTCGCAATCATATTTTGGGAAAGTTGACTTTTGAATTGGTTCGGTATAATCAGCTTTATCTACTTTTAATTGTTTAACAGTTTTAGTAGCAAGCTTAAAATCTTCATCATCAATATTATCACTGTTTACAGAAATTTTAAGAACATAGGGTTCCCCCTAATTTTAGCTAAACCAGAGTTGTGCGGCGAATTCAGCTTACCCCTCAATTGTTAGCTTCCTTCCTCAGTAAGACCAAGTGTTTGGCCAGTCCATTGATGATGATAGTGTTTGAGTCAGCAGCCGCTGTCTTTACTGAAAACTATTTATTCCAAGCTTAACTTTATTAATTTTGTTACCTACTTCCTTAATTTTTTCCGTGAGAATGCATTGATCATCCTAAGCCATACCTCCTTCAGCAAGAGTAGCATCAGCCTGTGCCAGATCATCATCTACGTGCATAGTATTGAGTAAACCTAACAGCGGAAAATCATCTCTTTACACTGTCATATCAACATCCTGCACATATGAGTGCAGAGCAGGGAAATTGTAAATGATTAAATTTTCCTGATTGCCAGAAATAAATATATGTGTATTCATCTGACATCACTATAAAATTTATGTGGGATTTTGGTTGACGGTATTATTTCCGCTGCTTTGATGCCAATTGTTGTGTGACTTTTTTTGTTTAGTGTAATTTATATACAAGTTTTTAAATTCTAATATGAAGATGCAACATTTTTTTTTTTTGGAGAGGAGAGGGATACAATTAGTCTAGCTGTTCATTCTGCTAAGTTCGAATTTCGAAATTAATTTCCTCTGTTAGAGTATTGTTTTTTAAATGGGTATTGATTAATAAAAATTGGTGTTCCCTAATTTCCACTTTATATTTTAGTTCTAATTTTATATCAGGGTAAAAAAATGCAGGTGATCGTGGCAAATACATAGCTGTTCACCTGGTAAATGAATAGGGAATATGAATAGAGATAGAAGAGTCTTAGAAGAATTAGAAGGTTCTAATTGTGGAATGAAATGTGTTGTGATTCACCCTAGAGAACGAAATATTTCCTCACATCTAGAAAGCAATAATTCTTGGCTCTGAAAAATTTTTAAGTGAAATCATGCTTTTGATTGAAAATATTTTTGCCACAGAAAAAAAAGGAGGATAATTTTTTTTATCAAATCTAAAATACGAAATTTTTATTAGTAGCAGATTGATTTTAATATTTTAATTTTTTGCTGCTTAAGTTATATAAACTAAGGTAATGTTATTATGATTCACAAAGCAAAAAATGTATTTTTTCTTATCCTTCAAGGTAAATAAAACTTCTGTGTAATGCATGAGCAAGTAGGTGTTTTGTATAATAACTGACAATCTAATGGAAAATTTAAAATATAATTTTTAAAGAGAAATTATGTATTGGTTTATCTTTTAAATTGAAAATATGTTTAGAGAACTTGATTCATGAATTGTGATCTAAATTCTTGCTTGGATGAACCATGATTTATTTATTTGACAAAGCAATAATTAATGATTTCCATTTTAAAGCATAGCAGAATTTGGTACAATGCTGGAAATACGAGATGTTCAGTACTTCCCAGATGGGAGATCTGTTGTTGACACTATAGGAAGCAGGCGCTTTCGAATCTTAAAAAGAGGGGAGAGAGATGGCTATCATACTGGAGCTGTTGAATTTCTGGAAGATGAATCTTTAGTTGGAGTAAATCTTGAAAGTAAGTATTTATTTTTTGTAAATGTATTCTTACTTTCATAGTTTATTATTTATTCATTGTAAAACTCAGCTTATAGCTAATTTTTTATAAAATATGAAGCTTAAAAAATTGTAACATATATAAAGTCATTTTTGGTGGTGCCTTGAGATTGTATTTTATTTGTATGTTTTTATAGAATAATGTTTCATTTTTTTGTCAAAATTGTTTTACTGTTTGAAAATAACTGGTGTAATGGTAATGTTTTTCTGTTGCAGTATCAGAATCTTGATGTGTATCTAAATGATCATAGAGTTTTTTTAATTACCTGAATGTTTTAAAGTAGTGTCTGATAGCCTTTTTCAAGCAGGCAACAGTATAAATCAGTTACGCCTTTGCCAGGATTTGAACTGTGGGTCTCTATTGTATGTGCTTCCAATTACACTGAAAAGGCTTATGGTGAGGAATAAGATTGACAAGAAATACAGTAAAACACAAGTCCTTATATTATGAATGTAATGCTAAACGTAGAAGTTGTTTTATAATCAGAAACTGCCTTTTAATGACTTGTTTGGAGCTTGTGATCACTTTCAGGATGATTAATCATAATAAAATTGTGTAATATGTTACGCTGCTCATTTGTAATTGCAAAAGAGTATTTAATTATTTTGGGACTAAATAATAATTTTCTTAAGATATCTGTACAATAGTCCAATATTAGCAATCATTTTGAAATTAGTACTTTTTGTCAGGTCTTTAACTCAATGTCATTATGACATTGTACAGTGTTGGTGGTTGATGCCTAGTTAGCTGTATAATTCTATTTTATTAATGTATGGGATATTTGCCTCTTTTGCTTGGATCCATTTGTCATGACTATAAGTGTAGAAATGATTCTCAGGGCATTTATCTAATTCAAAGCATAAGTGACTCTCATCATAGCCTAGGGAGCTGACGGAAACTACCTGGTTTTTTAACAATCTCATAATAGCCTGGGGAGCTGACAGAAACTACCGTGTTTTTTAACAATCTTGGGAAAAATTCAACCAGTAAACTTGATGTATTAAACATAGGTTATTCACAAAAGATTATTGGAGTTTTAAATTTTTGTATTTTCTGTTACTTGGGTGTATGAAACCATGCATGAGTTTGACTAGTAAGTCTTCAGGCTTTTACAACACAAGTTGTACATATTCCACATATACAACAAATGCTGACTTTGGACATATTTTGCTAACACAGTGCACATCCTCTGCTGAGCATCTGTAGTTTAATGGTTGCATCAGTTGTAACAAACCTGTGAAGTCAGGTAGACCTCTGTGGGATGGTGGACAATAAATCAGATCTTTTACATATCTACACACAAAAGATCACAAAGGTGTCAAGGCCACAGGGGCATAACTGTCATAACAGTATTAGTGCCATGTCAATTTACGCAGCAGCGGACAAAAGCTCCATTTCGTCATTTCTAAAGTTCCTCTAAGGAGATTTTCTGAATGTTGCCGAGGTGTTTTTTCTCAAAATGAGGTCAGACCGGACTGCACCTGTACGACCTATTGTGACATTCTAGTGTCCCATGCATTTCTATATGTACCTGTAGAAAATGGGGGAGGAATGTCCTGTTTTATTGCTAGTGATAGCCTATAGCATCAGTAGCTTTGATGATCAGTAAGTAGCATGTGCGTAGACAGAGAGGGTGTAGCCATCATCTTTCTGTTTTTATTTGGTTATTGCAGTTACATGATTAAAAAAACTGATTTATATATCAGGTATCAATCTAGCAGTGAAGAAAGCTATCATTCCTTAACTTCCTATACAAAATAGTGGTTGTATTGGTAGGAGCCAGATTTGAAGCATATTAAGATGGGCATATTCTGTAACAGTTCTTGGGAAAAGTATACAAAATGTAACTTCTGAAGAATTTGCTTTGTGTTATACTGTATTTCTTGTCAATTTTTTTGTTTTCCAGGCATACATATGTGGGTTCACATAGCAACTATAATGAAATCTTCATCATCGCTATAAATAATATCTAAGGGAAACTTCTCTGCCATTGTTTGTCCCTGAATTTGATGATAAAATTTGTGCATATCACATGGTTTACAAGATTCAAGACATTCAAAAGCTACAGGCATAATGACTTCATATACAATCATTTCTTAACACATTCTGCAGTGTCCAGGGCAGTAGCTACTAATATTTTTAATGCTGTGTGTGAAATGTGCTTTTTTAGAACTGAATTTCTTGTCTAGTCCAGGTTGTCCAATAATGTTTGTTCTCTTTACACAGTCATTTCATCAACTGAAAATGTTCATACCATCTATTATCAATGCCTTTTTATCTGTTGCCAGGTCTTTATAAGTAGTTATATAAACTACTTACATTTATGACTGTTTTTTTTATACCCTGTACATTAAACTGTCAAATAGTATATACAGTTATTATAGCAGGAAAGACAGTAATGTAAGAGAGGATAAATTAAGCTGTGTCAAATGAAATCTCATCTAAACATTCATCCAAATGATAATAGTTTGTAACCTAGAATGGCTTTTAAATTGTATGGAGTTGATGCCCTAATAAGCATAATTTACATCTCAAAAATGGATTTATTTAATTAATTTTTATCTTGATAATATTTTTTCTTCAGTCTGTAGAGACCTACCATAATTGTAAAGTATGAAATACTTTTAGCTTTAAAAATGCACTCGTTGATTACTGGAATTGAACACTATTACCATTAGTGGGTAATGTAATCAAAACTGTGATAAATGTAAAACATGAAAAGTGGTTTCTCTATTTACATTAGATGTTGAAAGGAACTACCAAGTGTCTTCAGATGCATGTTTATGGACCAGATCTTCAATAATACTTATTCTGCTTTTTATGCTTTAATGTTATTTATGTAACCATTAATGTGAGTCTCTTGTTCTTTGAATGGGTATATCAAAATCCACTGCTTTTTGTAATGCATTGCAAGAAAAGGAGAAATTGGGTAGGTAAAGTACTGACCAATCACGACAAAGATCTCATTATTCCATCTTTGGAAATGTCAAGAGCAAATTTGTGTGGTGAGTTACCGTATACCACATATAGCTCTGAAAGGTGGCCCACTAAGTATCTTCAGTAACTACAGCAATGAAGCTGCAAGAATATCGTAGTGTTGTTAAGTTTAGAATTTCAATGACAAATATGGCCTCATTAATGTTGTTATTGCATCAAGTACATTTTGACTTTTTGATTATCCTGTAATAATTGCTTACCCGCAAGGGGAATGCTACGAAAGTACTATTTTGCTTGCGATTAGCCCTGAATGACATGCTTTTTTGGATCTGCTGATGAAGACTTGTGTTTAAACAGCATTTAATAGCTAAATTTGTATATAATATAAAACTGTATTTTGATAAACTCCCATTCATTTAAGTGATATTTAAATAAAGAAGGAATTTTTTAAATTCTAAGCTAAAATAATTAAATAAATAATTTTAATTATAAGCCAAGTGGCAAAAACTCTTGTGACTATAAAAACGGGGGATTGCTACTCGGAGCTAATGTGGCTACACACATTGTAAAGCTTTACTGTTAAGGAGTTAGTCATTCTGTAGTAACTTTCTTCCTTGTTGCATGTACTAAAAAATTGTGCTCCTTATCTATAATATAAGGTACTCTTTTAGTGAAATATCACATAGCCAAGAGAGAATGTTAACATGGAATGTGTCTATAGTTCTACATCTGTTTGATGATTTAGTGGAGTTTTCCTAACTGTATCTGTTTGATGATTTGGTGGAGTTTTCCTAACTGTAGATTACGATGTAAGATACTTCTGAATATTTTCAGCTTATTCATAATATGACTGTGTTAGTGTCTGTTATGCCCTTGTTGTTTTTAAACAACGAATTTCACAAAAATTTCAATTGAATTAATTTTATTTTACGATGGGAAATACTTAAATGGGAACTGTAATGACTTCTAATTCTATAAATTGTACTGCTTTGAAACACAAACCAGCAGGAAATCATACAAATATTTTAGTTGTTTCTTACTAAAAAAATATACGTACATAATAACCATCGAATGAAACCACGTATATAAAATTAAAGAAAATACGTGAAAATGATTTCAGTCTGTGTTCAAAGAGCTGTGTTTTATTATTATTATTATTATTGTTATTATTATTGGGACTTTATTTTAATGAAAATGAATTATGCGCAAGTCAGACCGTTGACAGTTGAGAAGACTTCCAAGAATAAATCCTAAAAGGACCCTCTCTTTTTAAACCTGAACTGGCGGTCTTTCTTTATTTTTCAAGTAAAAATTGATCAGGTCATCTGGAACCCTCACAGAGGCTTCATTCTGTCAGATACAGTAGTATATGTCATCTGCTGTCCTGGAGACTAGCAAGAAATCCTGTAGCAGTATTGTAATTGCAGAGTTTGTTTCTAAGGCATTTTTGGCTTCGGAAAGTTGTGAGATTTTTAGCTCCAGATAAGTATTAAAAGCAAAATATTACTAATTTCATGCCATCAGTTCACCAAAATGGATTTAATCCAAATAACAACACACATTCTAGGAAGTCTTTCACAGGTTCACCATTTCAATAGACCAAAGGAAGATTATTTGTGCAGTACCCTTCCATTCCAATTATATGCCAGGAGGATAATCATGTAAACTTTTCAGGGGTATAAACTGAGCATGAAGTGCCACAATGCAGGTTAAATACTGCACAGTACCTGAAGATAAATATGCTGCCAAACTGAATGCCTGATTAAGTTATTGGTAGTTGATGAGTGATAGAACTTTATTCAAACTTGCCAGTTAGTTACTGTGAAAACTTTTCTTAATCTCTCCATCCCTGTTTCATCTGCATGTAAAATTTAATTTATTTTATGCTTTCTTTCTTCTGTGTGAAAGATAAATAATCTTAATCATTTTTATTTAATTTTCATGTTATCTTTCTCAAATACTGTAGTCTGCATTACTTATTCTTCTCTCTTTCTGTTTCTGAGTGTAATTCTAAAAGGGTCAATAAATAAACTGAGCTCAATTAAATCCATAGAATAAACAGTGTGCTAGAAGCTGTAGTAACTTTAGTGGAATTAATGATACTGAATAGCAAAAACACAAACTGTTCCAGATCAGCTAGAACTTAATACATCAAGAGAATGGGGAAAAGGAATATCTATATGCGCACACACATATTTGAAATTTTGAAATGAGCAAGTTATATTTAATATTGTGTACCTGAAAAAGGAAAATTCCTAAATGATTTCCTAAATCTTTTGTAATGGCTGAAATGAATGCTGATAATGCTTGATGCTTTTTGATGATGCAAAATTCCAATTCCAAATCTTCAGATTCTGATTTTTAGTGTATTAAATAAATATGAGATTATTACCGGTTCCCCCTAAGCATTTATCATACTGCCTGTGGAGATAAAATGATGTTCAGAGATTGACATCTGATGTTATGGATACTTACGTAGTAGATACACTTGTGTGTTTGATGCTATCATGTCCAAACACCTTAGTAGAATTTGAGTTAAATAACGGGCCAAATAATGATTATAGGATGAGTTAAGGACCCAGGAAGCAGTATAATATTCATGAGGACAAGTTTCAAAGGTTTAAATATAGAACCTTTATCTTGCACTTCTGCAGCTGAAGAAGGTTTTATATTTAAACCTTTGAAACTGATCCTGCAAATTTATGATTATAATGCTGATTCTTATTGCTTTAACCTCTCCAATAAAATTAGAAATTGCCAATTTTCAGAATGCGTCAAATTTTGGTAACAATGTGCATAATTCTGCAACAAGTAATGGCACTTTTTTTATGAGTTCTTTTTGTTCCATTATGAGTTCCAATAGTTTTTATAACCAAATCCTTTTTTTTATCTTGTACACAATTTTGAAGTATGCACTTACAGGAGTTTCCTGCAGTGGAAGAAACTGCAGTAAAATATATGCATTAATACGGTATTTTGCTGCAGATGCTTTAAAGAAAATTATTGCTCGAATCTATTCTTAAAGCGATTGGTATGAAATTTCCACGAAAGAAACAAAACAAAAAAAAATGCCTCTAAGGAGGATAGTTAATTTCCTAGAAAAATACGTAATTAAAATTCAAGATATGTATGTAATAAATAACTTTTTGGAAATATAAATCATCAATTTTAGCTATTCCTTCTATACAAAATTGTCAAATTGTGCTATAATGGTTATGCTAATATGTTAAGTACCATATTATCAACCTTGTTGTGTTGCATCTGCCATCCTCTTAAACTGTTGGCTAGAAATACTTTTTCTTGCATGATCTGTAACGATATGGACTGCTGCTGACTCTTTCACAATTTTCCTGTTTATCAAGTTTTGCCGATTTTCTTATTGCTTACTGATTACTTACTACTATGTTAGATTGATTCTGTACTGTTTTTTTAATATGCTTGGGGGAAAGATAAAATCCCCCTCAAATGTGTAACACTTATCCTCCCAGTTTAGCATATAAGTTGATCCCAACTGCACACATGTATTTAGTCATAAACACTGCTACATTAACACATTCTCACAACTCTTAACTTCTGCAAAATAACCTCATATTTTTATCAGGCTTATGATTGTTAAGCCCCGTTCACACCAACGCAGTCACGCGTTCGGGCGTAAAGCGTTGACCAATCAGAAGCGAGCTCAGAGGCGGCATTTTCCGGACGAACGGAGAACGCGTGAGTTGACTTAACTTCAACTCTTCGACGCTTCACACGTGTGTTTCAAGCATCTCGTTTCAAACGTCCAGTTTATTATACCACGGTTTTTAAATGTTTGCACTTCCAAAAATTCTTCGTGATGAAAAAAAAAGTCAAATGGACTAATCTTAATAAAAATTTCAGATAAGAATAAAAAACTGCATATGCTAATAGAATGAATAGCTTTACAAATAATTTAAAGGCAAATTCTCAAGTTTATTAGAAATAATATTCCTTAATATTTAACCATAAATTATATATGGTTGATAATTTTTACAGAATAATCTAATGCAATAGACTATTGCAAAAAAATAGTGATGGATTTTGAAATTTCAGATTTTGAATTTTTCTTAATATATATTTACATCAAATTAAGGTTGCTCTTATAGTTTAGTGGATAAAACGTTGGCTTCTTGAGTTAAAGATTTTGGATTAAAGTGTCACCAGGAGTGGTGTTGTAATGGAGTTGGTATTTTTAAAAAAAATATTTACAGAAAATATTATCGCTAGTTTCAGAGTAGCCCAGTTGCTTCTTCAGTTTCCTGAAGGTGAAGTGTGAAAACAATACTTACTCGCAAGATACCTTAGGGCGGAGGTAACATGCTCAAGTAGAAAATTCAGCGTGACGTGTATTGCAGGTTCAGGCCTTGCTTTTTCCTACCTTTGATGATACAAATGCACAATTTTTTAATATCTACCGCGACTTTTTTTGGGGGGGAAGGGGCACAAGAAGCTTATATTTATTTTT
Source organism: Stegodyphus mimosarum (assembly GCA_000611955.2). Lineage (NCBI taxonomy): Eukaryota > Metazoa > Arthropoda > Arachnida > Araneae > Eresidae > Stegodyphus > Stegodyphus mimosarum. The sequence goes on from KK120113.1 coordinate 151,689, forward strand.
CACTTCATTTCATTCATTATTCATATAAACCTAATTTTCGCTCGACTTGTATGCATTATTCTTCTTTTGACAACGAGCATTTGGTATAATTCATAAGATGATCTGACTACTACGATCTGATTCTATTTCAGCTGATACGAGACTAGCAAAAGCGATACTGGTATTAGTATGAAGTTGCTGCTTCAATCTAATTAGAAAATTTAGTGAAAATTTAAACTAGTGGTGACGAGTAAACCATTTATTCAGAAAAATTAAGAAAACTATAATTTATACAGAAAAGAAGCTCTCTAGTATGTAGCTGATTTTATGGAATACTTCCGAGCATTTTAATGGCTTCATGTTTGTTTTTCTGAACATGTATGACCACTTTACGAACAATTTATATAGGAACTAAACCAGAGGTTTAATCTTGATAATAAGTTTTCATTAATTGAAAGTACTTTTGCATGGGCATTAGCAAATTTCCTAGTTGTGGAATTCAATTTTTAACATAAATAATGTAGTAGTATATAAAATGAGGTTATTTCAATGAATTTTAGATAAAAGTGACCTTATAAAATAGGTAATGGCTGTTCATTAATATAGGAATGACTAATTGAAGTAATAAAAGTGACCTTATAAAATAGGTAATGGCTGTTCATTAATATAGGATTGACTAACTGAAGTAATTACTGTTACATTTAAGGTAAAAAATATGTACATAAGGCAGAAACTAAAACATTTTTTTTTGCTGTTGTTTATTAAGTTAAAAATAACTGCTTTTTTAAAGTGTGATATTTAAATTAGTAATGCTGTAAATCCTAGATATATTTAAACAAAATATACTTTTTCTTGCATTATTTAAACCATTTAAGGAAACATTTAAGGGAAGTCCATTCATCATGCAAAAACATTTATGGTATTCTATCCCATGAAAATTTTGCTCTCCAAAATACAATTATGAAATTAGGATTTTTTTTTAATTATCATTCAACAAAATTCGTAAGTAAATAAAATTAGATATACACAGAGTTAGATATATACAATGATCCTTTTCAGGGATATCTTATTCCTGTCTTCCAAACGATTCTTTTCTGCGATATTTTGACAAAAATTAGTGTTTTGCTTTTGAATAAATGAGGCTAGAAATTCATCGAATTGATGCGGAAGTAAAAGAAATTTCGTTTCTTTCAAGCGCATTTCTTCAGTTAAATTATTTGCATCTCCTTGCTGCAGTCATCTCTCACATGTTAATACAAATCACTGCATTCTGCTTCTCTTACACAAAGTAAAATAAGTTTTAATTAATTAATCCATTAATCCAGAAATTAAATCCATTTTAATTAAAAAATGTAATCATAAAAAGTCAAAATACCACACAAAAATTTCCCTTTGTTCCGATACAAAGAGCTATCTAGTGCGAGCACATGACAACTTTTAATGCAAAAATTGCTGCGTTGGTGTGAACTGACGTATGCGGAAAGCATTTTTTCCCGCGTTGCTGCTTTGCGCCCCAACGGACTAGTGTGAATGCAGCTTTACTCATTGATAACTTTAGTAGTTCAGCATTCTCTGTGTGTATATATAGAAGTGTATCATCATGCAATATCACAAAGCTTTGTTATATCTGTGAACCTATGGGAGCCGAATGCAAAAGAGATACCATAAATGGAGGCACTAAATGTACAATATTTGTTTAGATTATTCCTTTAACTGTTCTTTACCTTCTGGGGTACTGTTTGTTGTTGCTGTAGTTGTTAGAGTCCATTTCGGAAACATTCTTAAAATTTACTATGGTAGGTGATGTGTGTTCTAGTCCAACCCACTGTATATAAAAGTGTAAAATTTCATGTTAATCTGTCAAGCTGTGTTTTATTCATTGCTCACACACACACACACACCCATGCACGTAAAAATTTTTTGTATTATATAGATGTATAGGAAAAGTTGAATTTTCATTATATGCTGCTCTAAATTACTTGGGTTCTTTAAGTGTGCTGCCAAACCAATGACATTTTTTAAAATGGTGCAGTGAAGTGAAAACAGTAACATATTGTTGTGTGTTTAGGGGTTCGTAATGAATCAAATACACACAGAACTGATGATAGCATAGTAAAATTAATTTTTACCAAGAAACACTTTACAATTCTGGAACTCTCCACAAAAATATTCTTTCAGCTCTTTTCAGTATCACAGAGTAAAATCAGCAGTTACACTTCAGACTACTAAGAACGTTAAACACATCAAAATGCAAAGTGCATGTAAAAAGTCTTCTATGGAGATCTCACAATACTCCAAACTAATGCTAAACTAAACAATTATTGAGAAATTGATGCTTTCCCATGTCTTATATAGTTTTTCCCCAGCTGCTGAGAAATTTATTTTACCTTCCACTTCTCGAAATTACTGGAAGGCATATGAGGGCCAGATATGATTACAGTTACATGAAAGAATAAATTGCAATTATTCAATTACAATACCCATTACAGTTATCCAGGGACCAGACTAAAACGTGTCGCTAAATGGTCATCAATTTTGGCTAATTTGGGTGATTTCTGCCCAAATTTGACAACAAAAATTAGTTGCCAAAACCATCACCATCTTGGTGATATCTCCCCAGTCTAGCAACATGGCCATTTACTCAAATGTTAAATATACTTACTCACTGTAATCTTATTTTTCTTGCAGAGTATCATTTCTTTCATGCATTTCTTGTTACATTATGTAAAAAAATATTCTTGTTTCATGTATAATTTTATTAAAACTATTTACATTCAGATAGTTCAAATCTACAAAATTAACAGCAATATTCTTTCATGAAATTAATGGAAATTTTCTTTTAATGACTAACTTCGAAATGGAGTAATTTCATTATAAGTCAATATTCATGTTATATTGCATATGTATTAATGTGGTGCACTCTGTGTGAGATTAAAATAAAATAAACCTTGGATTAAAAAATTAGCAATTTTAACTCGGTCTTTTTATAAGGACTTCATATTGATAAGTAAAAGTTGAAAATGCTTTACTTTAAATGCACCGACTGTACTTGCAACTTCACTGCTATGTATTTACAGATCTTCTCACACAGAGACTGATTAAAAATATATATGTGTGTATGCGGTACTAAGCGGGCACTTTAAACACTTAAAATTTATTAGATGTGTTGGAATGTTACAATAACTGCTCTTGAAAATAAAACTTTTTGATTTATTTTTGTCTGCATTGTTGTTTCTGTATCTGTCTCTATTAATAATACAGGTACATCAAAGTTTCTTAATTTTCTATTCACTTGTGCACAATCTGCCATCCAGTCCATAGCCATAAAAACCTGTTTGTAATTGAAACTTAAAAATGCAGTTCATTTCCATAATGCCTTCTTTGTCAAAATGTCTTTTAAAGAAATTACAACACTATAACACTTTGGTGATCTGAATGCAGTTGAGAAGTTTTTTCACAATCTGAATTGACAGCAGCTAGATGAGGTTATGTAGTAATGATCTAAGATGTTCAATTATTTCTTTCCATTTTATTCTGTGTTGTACTGTCTTGTAATGTTGTGATAGTTATTTGACAAAAAATCTGCTTTTCTTATTGCCTGAATGGATAAGTCTACTGAAACTGGGGGGAGGTTACCATTGGTTCGTAATGTCTGAGCAGGTTGGCTTTTATTGAGGTTTTATGCTTTTAATTTGGTTCTCCTTATGTCTAGTTTGAGCTATGTCTTCTATGTAACTTATGTCTGTCTGTTAATATTGCAAACAGAGTTTTTTAAGCTCCAACTTGTAACATTATGCAAAAAATTAAACTTTATTTAACCCCTTAACTGGTCTTTTATTTTTCAGTTTCCATGCTAAAACTATCCATTTTTAATTACTGTAACAACACAAAAGATTCTTCAAATATTTTTCCAAAAATTGTTGTATTTTTGAATATTTTTATGGTGCAAAACAAATGGTAAATAATTATCCTAAATTAACTCATTAGTGTGTTTTTTTGTTAAGAATGAAAACAAAAAAAAATGAAATAATTTTGTTTTTTAGTAATCATAAATTGAATATTTATCTGTATAGAGAAAAATGTGAAAGAAATTATTAGAAAGAAAATATAAAAAACACAATTTTAGTTCAAATTTGGAACAGTATGGTAGACCTTGAAGCATTCATAGACTATACATAAAGGCATGTTACAATCTGCCACAAAATAGCATGTTTACAAAAGTGTTTAAGACCGGATTTACACCGGATTTACAAACCCTAATTTGATTGTTTCCTGTTAAATTGCAAAACAGGTTGAATTATAAACTTAATGCACTTGACAGAGATAAAAATAGCCTCACATGTGGGTGGGTATGTGCCCAGATGTTGAGTCGAAAGAAGTGTGCCATAAAACTCGTGGATAATCATTACAGAGATTCTGAAGGTCACTAGCATAGCTGCAAAGCACACTGTGGCTTTATTCGGAATAAATAAAAGTTCTGAAGGAGTCTGGCATGTTATGAATCATGAGTTAACTTGTGATAATTATCTTCATCAAATTTTTTACAACTAAGTTTACTGAGAATAACTAGGCTAGCGGTTAAATGCTGATGCTCGTGTATAATTTGTACATAATATTTTATGAGTGCAGTTTACAAAGTTTTATAAATGCAGTTTTAGAAATTATTTGCTGTATTAATTCTTTTGTAGCAATTTGGGAAATATAATTTTTAGTGACTGTAACATTTGTTTTTAAGATAAGCAAAACAGTATTGGAAAACATATGGTTTATTTCTATCAGAATTTTGTTTCTTTAATCTGACGTCTCCACAGTTAGGCAATGCAGAAATCAAAAGAATCTGTTAAAGTTCTAGCATTGCTAATTCGGATTAAACTTACATCCTTTTCTGTGGCTGTCAAACATCGTCATCCATTCATTAACAGGTCGAAGTTAATATAGTAGTTTTAATTCGTTGTTAATCAGATTTTGAAGCATCAATATAATGTGTTCACATTTTAGGTACATAATTAGTCAGTAATCAGTTGTTTTCTGCAAGGATTTTCTGCAAAAAAAAATGTAGTCCTAAGAATAAAATTTGTTATTCTTCAGCTAAAGATTAATTATCATTCTAATGCTTAGCAGCCATTTCCATTTTCATTATGATATCTACTGCTTAAAGTCTTTTTTGTAAGTTCTCCAAAGTAACTATATTAGCCTGGTTTATCTCTGGTTAGAGTATTTGCGTTAATTTTTTAGTTGATGAAGATTTAGTAATTGCATGTTTGAATAGATATTAAAAACTATTGGGAAAGCTTTAAACATTTGTAAAATTTGTATTTGCAATTATTCTGTGAATTATTTGAAAAAACTAAAGTTATCTAAAAATACGTAATTTTTTCACAATATAAAAATTGTATGGAAATTCCTTTCAAATATTTTAAAATATGTATGTAAAATAGCAAAATATGAAGAAAAATTTACTACCAAATTAAACTTAATTGGAAGCGGTTCTTTAAATTCTTAGTTTAATTGCATACACCCACTCTTCAAAGCTCCGTATTGTGCCATGTTACATCACACTTTCCCTGCAGCAACCACATTGTGAAATCTTTTGTCTGGTCACCACTCAGGATTAAAACAAAAACTTTCCAAGCTTATAAATACTACTACAGTTATTACACAATACTCTTTTGCTGCTTGCTCTGCCTAGGATGTTTTAACCATCAAGCTAATGTGAATTTCCCACCAGTCATATCTATTCAGCAGTTTTTCTTGGTCGTGAGTAGAAATGTGATTGGTTTTTTTTCTTGTGTAGTAAGCTTTCTGCTAAGATCTGTCAATGTAACGTGACTGCAAATCTGTAAAATATCACATATATTTCTCCAAAAAAGATGCTCTTTTCAGCTTTTCTAATGCCAGTGTTAAAATTTCCTGGATTCATATTTGCATGCAAAAATTAAGAGCAAAGTTTTTTTTTTTTTTTCGATTGCTTAAGGTATCCTCTTTAAGTATAAACACAATGCATGCTAAACTCCTGCCAGGTGATATTTTCATTGTTGCCTTGAAGGTCTATTCCTGTATATGGGTAAGGATTTGCATTCAGTTTTTGTAGCATGTTGTCTGTTGGTCCTAGAGACCTTTGTTTGTGAATTTAAATGTATTTCCATCTTTATTGTGGACAAGGTGAATAAAAGTTATCTATTTATAAAAATTTAATTTTTTTACTGATTTAAATGCCTCAAAACAATTTACTCAGACATTAATTATGGAGAATTTAAGTTACTGATAAAGAAAACTGCATAATAATTCGGTTCTATATACCAGAATTTGTTTTGTCCAACACACAGCATAATGAAGCATAATTAAGTGTAATTAATTGCATTTTGTCTTTAACTATCATTACAGGTATTAAAAAATTGCATGATGAAGTGTATAAAGTATCTCAAGCATGGTTTATGCGCCTACCTTCTGATACAAAGCGCCAAATTTTGCTGCATTTTGGACCTATGCCTCCTGTTGAAAGTAATTATTTGAACTCCCCAAATGGTCCTTCTTGGTTTTGGTGGATGCTTGCAGTTTTGCCTTTAGAACCTAGATCACAGTTGATGATTTTGTCTATGACATCTTTGCCTCGACGACTCAATACTTTGTATAGGGTACTTTTGCACCTACAGTCAAGCATTACCACATGACTAAGATATGCATCAAGGAATTTGGATTGGAGCAATATTTGTAACAATGGTTTATTTAAAATGTTTCTTGGAGCCATATTAATGGCTATTTTATTTTACGTAGGTTTGTTGTAACCTTATGCAAGATATTTATGTGTAATTTAAAACTGTATGTATGTGTGTTTGTGTGTGTATTGACTTCTTCAGAACATAATTGTAAAATGCAAAGTCTGTCAGTTTATATTGTTTACTTCAATATGTGTCATTTATTTGGGAATTATATTAAAATTTTTCATTTAAATTTATGTGTGTCTTTGTATAGAAGATCAGTGTTAAAAACCAGTCTGTGCACTGTGGAGAATAGCTGTTTGAACAGTTTTTTTCTTGTATACACGTCTACTTGTTCTTGCTTAAAGTGGAATGCATTTTTCACGTATTCTGAATTTACCTAGCCATGTAATGCAAGAGTTTTAGTGAGGGCAACATTTTCATCATCTTGCAAATTTCATATATGCAACAGTTGTCCCAAAACTATTATTTTAAGAGTTTTCTTTTATTGTAATATCCAGTAATGTCGTGTGACTAGTTAGTTTATTATATAGAGTGATTCATTTAAAAATGATGTTTTTTATTATCTGTTTATTTGAATAATAATGAAGTTCAAAACAGTTTATTATATCTCGTGTACAATATATGTGGGAGAATTCTGACTTTTGTATTAAATACTGAAAATGCCTTCTGCCGTGAAGGCATTTTCAGTGGCTGAAAATGTCCATAACTCTGAGCATTCATTGGAGCCATGTAATATTAATACCATTGATTTTGGTGGTAATAGTTTGCTTTAAATTCCCTGCTAGATTGTTTTGTGTTCCTGCACATTTGTAAAAGTTGTGTCTTATCAATACCACCGATTTTATTGGAAATGTTCTGCTCCAAATCCTACTCTACATGGCGTGGGCCATTAGATTCCTATGCTGTATGCCATAGGATATTGGAAGGTTTGAAGTAGAATATTTACCAATAAAATCAACTGTATTACTAGGACAAGGATTCCATAGAAGAGCCAGAACATGAGACATGTTCAGCTGGGCCTTCGGGAGGATGGAATTACTTTTCAGTATTTTCTGGGGAGATTGAGAATTTCCCATTTGAAGTGCAGTAAATTTTTAGTAGCTTAATGTTTATTCAAATAAATAAATAACGGAAAGCATCAATTTTATACGAATTATGCTGGCTTATAGTTAGTTCTATTATATGTATATATACATACATGCACTTAGTAGTAAAATGCAGATATGGGTAAGCAACCTGAAATGTCTTTGTAGTGCTTTAAAATGTCTTAAACAATTAAATTTGCATAATACTGTGAGAAGATAAACAAAACATTGAAAACTTTTATTGAGTATTATTAAGTTTTTCATGCGACTGACACAAATGATGTAACAACACTGCATACTTTAGAAGCATTGCATACAAGTAGTAATGTCAACAGATCCGATTGATGTAGATTGCAAAGTAAAATGTGTTATCAAAACACAGCTACACTCTGCATCATTTTGTATAAAAAGTATAAATGCTGCGAAATGATTTGCTAAAGAACTGAATTTATTTAGTAGAAACAAAACATTGTACCTAACTGCTCTTCATATGCAGTCACTTATATTAAGTAATTTTTGTGTCTACTCTATTTTATTTCTGTGTACAGTGAAATAATATGTAAATTCAGTTTAGTAATACACATGACCAAATTAATTATATATTGTTAAGAAATTCCTTCTCTAAGCGTGCAACAGGTGTTAGCTGCATGCAACAACTGCAGTTACTGTTATGTATAAAATTTTTGCATGAGCAGGGAACCTCATAGGAAGAAAATCTATGGGAGATGGTATCACCCTTTGAAATTGTAATGGCAACTAGTTTGTAATTTTTTTTAAAGAAACTTATGAAACACAGACATTTCAGGTTACTAGCTAAAGATACTGTGTTTGGTAAATGTTAAAATTTTTGGATTCTGTACCCTTTTTGATGACATAACCAGAACAAGCAGATGCCATTTCCTTTTTTTTTTAAATTATTATTAAGAAATAGTTTATGGTTCTAGTATGATTGTTCAAACACTACTTTCCCTTTAAATTATTTTTTCATTAATTTTTGCTGTGATTTTTTAAACTAATGTTGTATTTATAAGAAGTTTAATGTATTAATAGTTTTCCATGATAAGTCAAATATTTCACATATGAAAAAGCTGATGCTTACTTATGAAGTATTAGTTGATATTTTATACATAACTTATCTCGTGCTGTATTATATTTATTGACTTTCACTTATAAATTTATGTTGTATGTTAAAGCGGTAATATTTATGTATTAAAAATGTTATGAATATACCTGTTAACAACCATATTGGCTGTCACATTTGCCATGCAAACAACCATCAAAAGATGGCTGAACTCTTGAGATTGTCATAGCATGTTGCCTACCTGTCTTACTGACACACAACTTCATCTTCAAAGAATTCTTTTATGATTAGTTATCTAGTCAGTCTTTGACTAAGCTATTGAAAGTTTGGAATTGATTGAAGGACAACACTATTTTCAGTGCAACACTTTCTGCTCTGTGTCTATAGTAATTTCATAAATAGATGCTTAGTGTTGAATTTTTATTCAGTACTGAATTTCCCCATATTGCCGTCAAATCTTGCTCTTGTTAATGTATAGTGGAAATGTTAAAAAAAGTTAGTGTAATAATGATAAGAACATTAGACTGTTGTATTGATTGATACATTCTTAAGTAGAGGGAATGCATGAAATAAATGAGTTTGGAGCAAACTGTGCTGTTTTGGTATTCTGAGTATTTGCAACAAATGGAAGAAATTCAACTGAAGGACTAAATGCTTTTAGAGAATTCAGTTCTAATCTGAATCATTTCAGCAATATGCAGTTAGTAAAGTATGTTACTGAAAAGTTCTTGCACAGCTATTGTTATATCCTCTTTCATGCATAAGTTTTTGATATTGTAATTCATTATGCATTGTAATATAAAACACTCTGAATGCTTGTTCTTGTTTTGGTTTTGACTTCAAATTTGGGACCTTATCTCTTGTAACTCCCATTTGTTTTCAAAAAGAGTATATATGTGTGTATATGTGTAATTTCACAAACTATTGTTCTAAATCATATTTATTATAAACTCTCTGAGTGACAGGACTGCTTTTAGCCAGTCATAAGATTTTTTAGTATTTGGTATATATTAGCTTATAATTTAAAATATTTTTCCTTTCTTACTTTCTTTGATGAGGTAAATATCATCCTCATGAATCAAAGTTTATGAAAAAAGAGACTAAAATAAGTAGTGTCATATATTTAGCTAGTGAATGCTGTTGAAATACATGTCTTCAAGAGCAGTTTTCAAAAGCCAGGCTACTCAGAGGGTTGTTATTATTACTTATTGAGTAAAATTTTGTACTCAATAATATGCCTGTGTATAATATTCTGCTATATTTGTTATTAACGTGAATCTATTGTGTGACTTTACTGTGTTGTTATGAATCAGAACTAAGCCTTGATTGTTGATCTTACTTTTTATGACAAGAAATATATATGTGATATTCTTATGAATTTTACATAACCCAAAGACATTTACCTTGAGGCACAATTTTCTGCAATTGCTTGATAACTGTGAAACAGAAAACATATTGTGTGAAATAATATGTACAGTAATTGTATGATTTCCTACAGAATTAAGGGTAGAATTAATTAATATAAATCACTTCTAATATAATTTATGTATTTATCTGAGAAAATTGGTGTTAAAGGAAGTCATATTTTATGTGATATTATGTATCTGAAGTATGAACATTATTTTTTAATCTAGAAGTTATTCAGGTTGATGTATATGTATATATTCTAAGTAGCTTTCTACAAAAATCCAAATTGTCTGAGTTAATGGTTTCTTCTTTCACAAACTTTTATAATGATACAAATTGATTTTATATTCTACAGATGGGTTTGTAGTGCTTATATTGTAGCCAAAACAAGCAATAAAATTTGGTTTAATATGCTGCATATATGTTAATAATATTTAGCGCACTGGTGCGTAGACCCCATATTTTAGATATTCACAGTATGAATACAGCATATAGAGTAAATGGTATCTCTAGAAAAATTAATAATTTTCTTTTAATTTCTAGTTGTTTTCTTTGAATTTCATCTTTTTTCTAATTGATGTTATGTTAACTATCATTTTATAGAAATATTAAGAACATTTATAATTTCAAAATTCTTCTTAATAAGTTACGTAGTTTTCAGTAAACTAATTTTTTGGTGATCATAAGGAAAATTGGACTTATATATAGTAGATTTGGAATACTTAAAACCTTATCCTATGATGCTTAGCTTAATCGTGTTAACGTAGTAGTAGTTAAAAAAATTGTACATTATTTATGCATTAAAGAGTTAAAGCACTGTTAAAACACTAAAATACCTGTGTAACTAATTATTTTTATCATGTGTGATAAAAATTCAGGACAGTTGTTGATATGAACTCCTTTTAGCCTACTTTATAGCATTAATATTGCTATTTTTCATTATTCAAAGCATCTGCTGTCATTCTGTCAATTTTTTTCCCTTGCATCCCGCAAATTCAAATTAATTTCTGAATCTGTCAATAATTTTTTAAGCATTGGCAAGCAGATTTCAGAACTGGTTCATATGGCAGTTTTTGAGATAGATATGATTTAAACACACATATTTGCTTCTAAGAGATCGTGCATCAAACCTGGTTAGTGTCTGAATGAATGGAATTCTTTTAAATATCAAGATATGTACTTAAAATAGTATAAAGTATCAACATTATGAGAGCCATTCAAATGAACAGTGAGTGTTTTTAAGTTGTGAAAAGTCGAACGTTGTGTTTGTTAAGATTGGATTCATTTCTCAGAAATTCCTCTTTGCATCCCCAGCTATTACATTAAAAAATTCTGGTTCTGATCTTTCTTCTGTATATCAGTATGTGATCTGTATTATCATCTTCAGAGGATCTAAACTGTTAAAGCAGAGATTTTATATTCTTGCCTCTGCTAACATTTTGAGATGACTTTTTGAGGAGGGGAGAATCACTGAAAGATAACATGTTGTGTTAGTATGTTTCAGTTTTATAGCTTGAATAAGTTGTGGAATCGCATTTTGTGCTGGTGTGGAGTAAAATGTATTGATTTTTTACTGGTTAAAATATAGCATCTATGCAGAAACAATAAATTATTATAATTCCATTTTTTGCACAGAAAAGATAATTTATTAAGATATATGCTTCTGTTTCTTATTGATGATGCATAATGATTACTCTGATTTCATCTTTAATGATCATGCAGTTGATATATTATCAGAGCCTGAAAAGTATATTTCAGCCAAAATTTATTTTGAAAAGAAATATAATTCTATCATTTGATTGATAGCAGCTGTAAGTTTGGACTAAAATACTTGCATCTGATAGATAGCAAAGTTGGAAGTTTTATAAGCCTTTCATTTATTAAGGAACACTCATGAATTTTCTTGAAATAAAGTATTTTCCTAAGTAATACCTTTAGTATGTATCTAATTTTTGGAATGAGATAATCAAAAGTACTTCCTTGTTTGCAAGTGTAATTTATATTCGTCGAAATTTGTTCAAAATATGTTAGCTGTTCATTTTGCTTCAGCATTCGAATGCCATAAAATTAGATTTATCTTCTTTGTAAAATCTTTTAATTAAGGGCATAAATTAATTAATTGTATTTATTTTCATAATTAGCATGTTCTCTTGTGTACCAGTCTTCTTTTATTTTTTGCTTTTTAAAAATTTACCGTAATTTGTGCGAAAATATTTCTCTTCTCTGTATAACTCAACTGCTCAGCATTCACAGATGTGGTTAATTTTTTACTGATATTGCTGTGAAATAAGAACTTTAATCGTTCATATCTAAATATGCATCATAGGTTAAGGACTTCAGTAATTCTTAATCTGAATATGCATCATAGGTTGGTTATCTCTAAGGGTCTCTTTCAAAGTAGCAATATCAAAACATCTTATTATATTTTAGTGCATTCAATGTTATTAATTTGTGTTGTAGATTAAGGAGTATTGTTTGAAATTAAATTTTGAGTGGTTTCTAAGAGATTTGTAGACCTGAATGTTAAAAATTATTTAATTTGAATTTTGCAGTCTAGTGAAGTTCTTTGTTTGAAACATAGACTAAGTATGCATTGCCTTGATATTAATGATAAATAGTTGTAATATGTTAATATAAATGTGTTGCAACATGGTGAGTTTTGTAAAACAAATTGTGGAGATGGAACATGAGCATTGGAAGTTTATGTAGAGATTTAAGCCAGATGTATATAGAATGGGAAGTACAAAGGTCATTGCAAAAGTCTATCCCACACACTTGTGTCACGTTTATGTAAAGTAGATCGGTTGGTAGTTAAATTAGTAGAATAGAATCTGTCATGTATGAGTGAGATATAAATTGTTACTGCTCCATTCAAGAAATGAATTGTTACTCCGTACATGTTATATAACTTGTATGGAGCTTTATAAGAAAGCAGATAGGAATAGGTAGATCAGGACTCAGCAGTAATATTTTCTTGAAGTTAATCCATGATAGCTTTAATGTTCAGCTGCAAAAGGATTTAATTTTTTATTGCTATCTAGGGAACTGCTTAAGAGGACTCGGAAATAGCCGGTGAATAGGTTCTCTTATAATCTGAGAATATGATGATAAATTATAATACTAATTAGGTAGATGTGACATTTAATTTGGTGTTAGAAATCTTACTTGCATATCAAAAACTGCTTCTTTGCAGAAAGTAATTTTCTTTGTACATTTATTAAATTAAATCACTTTGTTAGAGGACTGCTTCTTTGCAGAAAGTAATTTTCTATGTACATTTATTAAATTAAATCACTTTGTTAGAGGAACGATATATGTTGCTTTTAAGGCCATTCATATTGAAGATAACTTACTCCCTTAGTGGCATGATCATATTGCATCAGATATATTGGCTTCTCCAAAATCACTTTACTGCATTGGCTTGTAAAATTTTCCGTAATTTTATTGTTAAAAGCATGGTTTGTAGATAATCGAAATAAGTATTAAAGTAAAATAATACAAACAAGGTAACAGCTATCATCTGAGAGCAGCATTGAATAAATACCATGAAAAGTGCTACCACTGAGGCAAATATAGGTTTGGTTTGGTTTGGTTTGGTTTAATTTGGTTTATGTGATTATGGCAAAGCCTTGAGGGCTATCTGTGTAAGAGGAGGGATGCCTTCATGGAGGGCTTTCTAAAGAAAACTGGCTCGTGTACACGTTACACATGGGGAAACTACAAAAACAGCCATGAAGCCAGATCATTTGCTGGATTTGAATCTTGGAGCAAACTTCCAGTGTTCAGCAATTTTACTGCTCGGCTGGGTAAATATAGACCATATGATTTCCCTGTATCTTTTGATCTGTTGCAAATTTTTAATTATGTACATTTTTAAAATATTGTTACTGGTTAATGATTTTGTTTGTCATATATTTTATATAATAAGATACTGCAGAAGATAATTATGGAATGGGTGTGGGAAAACATCATGTGCCAAACAAGTTATTCTCTTACGTCGCAATAAAATTTATATAAAGTGCATCTTAAAATATGAACTACAATCCATCTTTTGGTCAATAGAATGAGTACTTATATAATTATTGTGTTGTTTTTTATATTTTTAAATTTATTTTAATTAAAGCTTTTAAGCTTGAATATGTGCATTAAATATAGTTTAGCAATATTTACAGTTTTTTCCCATATTCATTCTATATATAGTAAGGGTCTTCTGTGTGTTATCATGGTCATGTTAATAAATACAAACTATGCATTTTACTTGTTGTTTATATTGTACTAATTTTAAGTAGAATTTTAGAAAAATCATGTGAGTAATAGTTAATGAAAAACTGAACTGCCAGCCTATGCATCAAAAATGTGCCATAAATGAAAATAAGAATGTGAATATAAATTTAAAAAATTTTATTTACATTTTATGTTTTCATTAAAATGCACATTTTTAATATATGCATGCATTTGTGCACTCTCCAGAGCTATCATCTGTACTACTTAATACAAATTTCAACCACCTTTATTATGAAATTTTGAATTGTGTTATTACATGTGAATGCAATAATCTGAAATGTTGTTTTTGTGATATTTGTTGTACATAAGTGGAGCAGAAAAAGGTTTAATCCATTTTTTTGTCTTATAAATCTATTTTCACAACTTAGAGCCCTTTTCCCAAAAAGTGGATTCAGATTTTATTAATACGTGAGAGATTTCCGAAGTATAGTGATATCCAGTGTTACTAATTTATAAAAAGTACAGTTACCTTGTGATGATATTAAGATAATATATTACTATAATTTTTAATTGGAATTGCAATACAATATGCTGCTGAAAATTGCTTGAAAAGATATATGCAGAAGTGCGTAAAATGGCATCAAAATGTTTGCCAATCTGTCAACCACAGTACATGGCAAATTAGTGTAGAAAATTATAATTTTTTTTTCGACTGTGACTAAAAAAAAGTGTAAAGCAATTATTGCTGCTGCTGATACAGAATGAACTATGAGGTAAGAAAAGTACAAGAGAGAATTATGCTTATTTTCAAGTCTCATAATTTTGATTTACAATTTTTTGTTTAAAAACTGAAATTGACCTCAGATAGTGTATAAACAGTCATTCTTCAGAAGGAGTTATGGTAGCATAATTAAATGCTTTAAGCCTATTATTTCTTGCAGCATGATGAATAACTTTCTGAAATTTCTGATGTAGCCAAAGTAGTTTGGAAGAGATAATTTATTTGAAAATTTTATCTTGTTAGACTAAAGATTTCATTTTGCATTTATGATAGTTCACGTTATTTTTTTAACCACTGAGTGAATAATTTTAGAAATGTACAATTCATAAATTTCATTTTTAAACAGAAGAAAATTATTATACTTTATATGGTTTTATGTTTATTAACCCAATATCTTATTATTTTTATCTTTGCTGTTCATTTCTACTTTTGTCAGCTTCCACCATGATGCAAATTAATTAACCTATATAAGAACAGAGTGATTGAAGTTAAGGGATAGCTTTTGGCAATAACCACTGACATCTCTGAACTGTTTTTGGTCAGTTCTTAAGTAATTGGCATCAGCCTGTGTGAGCCGTGTCGCTTCTGTGATTCAAGAGACTTGCCAAACTTCCTGCTTCAAGCCAAAACTCGAAGTAGGATTTTGCTTGATGAATTGCATAATGAAATTACTTTAATGTTTCATTAACTTTATGGTTTGTTTAATCGTGCAAGAAGCAGTTACTTGCTCAGTGTTACACGAGGTTTACAATTTGTGAAGTTGAAGTTATAATAAAGAACATTTATAATAAATCTTCGGTTCTGTTCGGTGCTGCGGTAAGACTTAAGATGGGGCAATAAGTTGCTTGACTGTTTACACAGAGCCAAAATTTAATACTGAAGTAATAGCTTCTGTGTACCTTAAAATCTTAATATTAGTAGTTGTAAAATAATTCTGTATTTTTAAAAATTATTTGAGAAGGGAGAAACATTTAATTTTCAAAAGAACCTCAAATAATGTTGCTAAAATTTACTAAATTGCCCTTAACTATCATGAAAATTACTACTCAGAAGGTAGCCTTACATTAAGTGTTTTAATTGTGAATGGATTTATTTCGTTTTTCAAATATCGTACTTTATCTCCACAGAGCACTCATGATGTAGTGGAACATATGTTTTAAACATAATTTTTATATCACTTTATTGACATTCCTATTATTAGGGTTTCGATAAATATGTAAAACGATAGCGTTAATTTTTTTGAAGTATTGTGCCATTTCAAAATGATCTCAGTTTTTATGAATGTGGCAAATAATTAGGTATTCTAAAAAAGTGTTAATTATTAAAATGTCTACAGTTCATTAAAAGGCATGTCATTTATTTAAATAAATTTGTTAAAAATAATCTCTTGTGTATCTTTAATATGAAAAGAATTATAAGCTAGTTTTTACATGTGGAAAGCTCAGTTTTGAAGGCCAAATAGTCATGTGTCTCAGTGATGTGTCCTGATTAAATTTTTTGGATTGAGGTTTAGGCATACTTTTTTCAATAGCAAGCATTAACATTTTAAGTAGTAAGAAGGCAGTTGTGCCGTAATGACATATGTTTAAATAGACTCAGTAATTTTTGGTAGATTACAAATAAGTGCATATTTACAGTTTGAAAGGTTCTCTAAATTCTTCCCTTTAAGTATTTCTGTCTGTTTATAGTGTCTTTTTTCTTAGACATTTATATGTATGATATAGATAGATAAAATAATTTTTTGAATCTTTTCTGCACATTTATCTGGCTCTACTTGTTATTTTTTATGTGTCTGTTTTATTTATTGATTAAATTCAAATGTATTTTTCTTTTAAATCCGTTTTGACGACATATGGAGAAGGCTATTTTATAACCAAAGATATGATGTAATTTCCATCTTATGTATGTGTCATAAATTTATTTCAAGTTCGTGTTGAATGTATTTAATAAAGTATTGATATTTTGCAGTTAATGTTTTATTTAGCAACATGGGATTTCGGAAATACAAAGTACTGTATACTGTGGACTATTAAATTACTAAAACGTGAAATAAATTGAATTATCCATGTATACCTGTTGTTAAATTTGTTTCATCTTTCCATTATTTGATTATATGAGCTTTTGGAATGCTTATTAAAAAATGGCCATTTAAATCTCATTTCTTAAATGGAAAAATATATCCTATTTATGATCAAGGAAAAGTATAATTTGGGGAGGGGGAATATTATATGAAGAAAACAAATAACTAAAAAATGTTCTTCTTTCAGTGACCTTCATCTACAAGGCAATCCCAATGAAAAATTACATAGAAAACTTGTAATTGGAGCAAAATTTGTAGAACTTTAAAAAAATGTGACAAATATTTTAAGGTGATTTCTATCAGTTTGGTTAGGTTAAGGTAAACTGTGTATTGTATTTTTTTACTAAATGCAGGAAATCCTCCGTGTTGATTCCCATTCTCATAAATACTGTGTTTATATTATTGCACTTCATAGTGGATTGTGAATTCAAATAATTAACAGTAAATACACACTCATTTATTAGGATCTGGAGCCTTTTTAACTCAATACTTTCATGGATAGACACACACATAAAAATCTGTTGATGGGGCACTGCACTCGCAGGCGTTAACATACCGCCGAATGTTGTTAAGGTTATATTCAGCAATTTAGAATTTTCAGAAGTGCAAAATTACAGCATAATATAATAATAAATATAAGACCATAAACCGTATGGACATGAGTATTTGCAAATGTGACACTGTTTTGGCTTGGTTTAGTTGATTATGGCAAAGCATACTAAGGTTATGTGCCTAGGGGAAGGGGTGCCTTCATGGTGAACTTTCTAAGGGAAACTGGCTCGTACGTGTGTTACACATAAGAAAAAGCACGAAAACGCACATGCAGACAGTCCGTTCTCCTGGAATCGAACTCAAGTCGGTATTACCAGTGTTCAGCGATTTTACTGCTGGGCACAAAGATGATATTAAAGGCAAATTAAAGTAGCTGCTAATGATAATATAGATCCCATAAAAGACATTAATTTTAGTAATTTAGATTATTGTAAATACAAAATTTAGAAATTGGCTTCGTGAACTTTTTTTAACTTTTGCGACCTTTATCTTTACCTGCTAATTTTTATATAATTCTGCTTAAAGGCCAGTTACAAATAGATGCATTTTCTTCTTGTAGCGCGACCATAGTACCAACTTCTACATTATATTTTTCGTGTTGAGTGTCTTTGTTGAAGTGACCTTAAATAATTATTAGACCAACATTTCTAGATGAACTGTTACCTCTGTTAGAGTCTTTTCAGTTGTTTAACATATTATCACTTACCTTTAAAATGCTAGGTTCGACTACTACAAATACTGAACTCCCAATCAAAAAATACCAGGCATCAAGACTTCAAAGGCATTCAAATCACATGACATGAGATATAGTAGGCGTGAATTAAGTATGCCCCCAATTTGAGCAATTATTCCTACAGTGTTTAAGTTCCTCAATTCTCGCTTTAAGAAGCAAAAAATTAACCCCCTCTCAAATTTATTTGACTTCCCAGATAATAACAGAGGCTATTCGCACTTTTTTTTTTTTACTCGCACGAGATTAAAAAGACGATTTTCATTGTAATTGCAGAAATATTTTACCTAAAATTTTTATGTTTTAAATGTTCTATTTATAACTCTTATTCTTCACTATGTTTATATACCGTAATTTTCAAGACAAAGCCTTTTATAGTATCGTAAGAGGTATTTTATCCCATTGCTGTCGAACAGCTTTCCAAAGTCTAAGGAGGTTGTTGGTCAACATTTGGACAACCCCCTTTTTAAAAGTGCAAAAATAAATTGGTGATAGATCAGATTTAGTAGGTATATGGCCTTGATACCCGCTTCTTGTTCCATTTTTTGCCAGGAAATTAGCAGTAGATTTTGACGTGTGACTGCTTGTTTTGTCTTCATGCAGTTCTACTGAGTGATCACACTGTGTGTAATGAGAAGGTATTTATATTTGCAAACTGGGTATAAAATATGTATTTGATAATTTGTAGAGTATATCTTAACATTTTTCTCCGTTCTCTTTATTTTTAATTTGCCGTTATATGAAAAACCAGCAACAATCGTAAATCCTTTAAAAAAACTTTCTTTAGATTCCCTGAACCATGTTTTAAGATTTTCTCCTCTTTGATGATAATAAATGGATCTCTTTTTATTGAAGTCATTTAAGTACGTCTAAGATTCCTCTATTGTGACAATATTTTTTCATTTTTGTCTGGATAAATGTTTCTTATAAAGAATTCTGCAATGCGTTTTGTGTCGGCGATATGTTGTCGAGAAAGATGATGAACATTTTTGTTTTTTTCACCTTTTTAAGATTCAAATTCAGCATTAGTCACTTTGTTTACAATTGGCACTGAGCATTTTAATGATTTTGCAACCGTCCTTTGACTTAGCGGATTTTCTTTTAACATTAAATATCTTACTTTTGACACATTCGAAACATTCCGATTTTTCCTTGGATACGTATTTGGAACAATTTTCCTACTTGAAACTAAATTTTGACGTTGTTTTCCTCTGTTGTTGACAACATTACATATCGTAGCTTTAGATATCGAAAAACTATAGCTTTCACAATGTTTTTTAATATCTAAATACGAATAAATGTCTTCGGAAAGAAACAAACGTAGCCTTCCATCTATTGCTTCTTTAAAAGCGGCATTTTTCATGAAAACAAAACTGTCAAGTAGCAGACGGTAATTTATACTTTCAAAAATACAGTTGCAATTAAGAAAAAATTCCAAGTAGAAGATTTTTTTTTTTTTTAGATCAAAGCAAAATCGTCTAAAAATTGAACGAACAACCTCTGTAAGATCGAGATTCAAAAGAATTTCTGCTGAAATTGGGATTTATTTAGTACTAGAGTCTTTTTATTTAGCGCTCCGGCTAGAATTATGATTTATCTCAAAAGCTGATAAGTACCGAAGCCGGGCTTCTGTGCAATTTATGCTCTATTGGTAAGTGGGCCATGTCTTGTTCACAAGGGACCGATTTTGCCTTAAAGTAAATGACACATTTATGACACAAGTAAGCAGATAATATGTTCGGGTATATTAAATCTATCGCCTGCTAATTTTATGTGTCTAAAAGTCTCAGCACAAATATTTATTGTCAATGACGTTATCAGGTTTGTCGTTATTATGGGACTACCAAGAAATCTGAATATTTAACGTAATTTTTATTTTCTTTACAAATATTTACATAAGGTGAATTATTTAAACCAAAGACTACTATATCTACTTTTTCCTTTTGTAACTGCATTACATCTACACTGCTGCGTAAAAATTAAGGACGATGTGGAGAAGCTAGCATAAAAATGGAGGGCACCGAAAGATCAGTCAGGTGACGTGAGGGGCCCAGCCCGACCCTCCAGGCAGACTTTACACCACCGTATGACCTTTTTGCAGGTTGTGCGAAAGCAAGACAGAAATAACAACAACTCCAGCAAAACAAAAGATATGAAGATAGTTGAACAATCAGGTGACAGACTTTAGACAGATTTAGTACGGCATACGCATATATGGCACATGACCTAGGAGAAGGAATATCGAAGGGTGTAAATCAACCGGGACGGTGTACGCTAAGGAATTTTTTAAAACATGTTACACGGTACGCCAATGCTTTCAACGACTTCAAGTTAATACTACCGTGTGATAGGGCGAAACAGGCAATCCAGGAGACTTCATCTGGATGACTTTGCGCGATGTCACTCATTAGGAAATTGGCAGAAAGTCGAAGTGGGGCAGACTAGTCGGAATCGCTCAAAACACCGTTTTACGAGCCTGGAGAACATTTCAAACAGCAAGATTAGCTGTCAGAGAGTGCAGCTGTGGTAGTTTCTGAGCAACAATCAGTGGCGGACTGCTGGTATTTTGTCATACAGGTGAGAAGAAATAGGGGCAAATTGCAGAAGAAATCGCAGGGCACATGCAACAGACCGTTGGACTTCCGATATCACGTTTTACCGTGGACTGGAGGTTGCGCAAACGTAGCCAATATGCAGGACGACAAGTAGGGTTGTGCCATTATGCCTTTTCATCAGGGACACCGGTTTCTATGGTACCGGGAAAACAAGAGCTGGACACAACAGGAAGTGAGGTCCGGTGCTCTTTACGCATGAGACCTGATTCAGTTTGACCAACGATTCTATGCTTTAGGAGAGAGAAAGAAATACGCAATCACCCCTTTAACATCATCGAAAAGGACCGTTTTTGTGGTGGTATCATGTTTGGTAGCCATACTGTCCTCCACATCTTCCAAGGAAGTTCAGTTACTGGTGTCTGCTATTGCACAGAGTTTCTCTTGCCTCATGTGCGTCAGTTTAGAAGTGTTGTGGGTCCGGACTCCTTCATCATGGACGACAACGCTTCAGCTCGACACCAACTGCCAGCAACAATTTCAGTTGAAGCTAGCTCTACAAGAGAACTGGGGAAGGATGCCTTCAACAGCTCCTTGATAACCTTATCCTCAACACGGACAATCGTTGTGTTTCCTGTATCGCAGTCAGGGGTGATTATATCATTTCTAAAGACTGGATTATTTTTTTCAAGGCGCCTGTAACACGCGCGTTTCTGTCTTCTTTCCAACTGTATTCGTAGCTACTTTTTCAGTAAAATGTCTTTTTATCCTTTTGATTCCTTGCTTGGATGGTTTTGCTCACTTCTCCCGTATTTTCACATCTTGGGGATCTTATGGTATGTTTTCTGTCGATGTCGGCATGACCTCTCATTAGAAAAACACTCTCGTGCTTGAATTTTACATACAAGTGTCCTATATGCTTAGTTAAGTACAAGTTTCACTTCTCGTATCTAAAATATATCGTAATTTAAATTCATTTCCTTTTTCATCTCTCAAAATACAAACCGTGGTACTAAAAGTAACACTTTATTTTTCGTATTATTCGAATGGTTACTGATAAATGTTAAGTTTTTGCAGAAATTCTGACGCTTTTACGTCTGGAAACTTACGACTTTACTTTCTTAATCTGGGTCTCCGATGACCTTGAGAGTAGGCTGCATAGGCGTTTTCTTGGTTTTCCCCATGTGTAACGTGTATACAAAACAGTTTCCCTTGTAAAGTCCTCCGCGAAAGCAGCCCTCCCCTTAGACAGATAGCCCTAGTGTGCTTTGCCATAATCAACTAAACCACCGAGGGCCTCTGACTTTGAAAAGTATTTTCTAACTCGCTCCGAACTGCAAGCTCTTTTTTTACTATTTATTCCGACTTTCATTTGAATTTCGATTTAGGGAATGTAATGTTTTATGTTGTCTCTTTTTGCAAAAATACCATACTTTTATGAACAATTTAATGCCGAATGTCCATTAGAAATGCAACTAAAATAAAGATTATTAATTTTAAGTGCTTCCACTCTATCATTCATTGGTAACTTTAGATAATTTGAACATTTAGAAAGATGGTGATATTCGACTTTACAGAATGCTCAGCTAGAATAATTTATGTCTGAAACAAATACTTTCGAGACTTTTCTCGAAAAACTTTTATAAAATTATAATTTATAGCTAATTATTTTCCTTTAGACGTAAAAAATTAATCGACTTCTTTGTCGATCTCATTGGGTTTAACCTACTTGTCTCCTTTTACACTAATATGAATTGTATTTGTTTATTTAAAGTTGATAATTTCTGCCACGTATAACAAGTCAGTTTAATGACTCAAAATTATTTACTTCAATTAATTTAAGTAATATGTCCATCCAGTTGTTAAACACAAAGCAAATTGAGCATGAGTTTTATTTCCTAGTCAGAGTGCTTTCCTAAATTGCTCAATGAATACGGCGTTAATTGAAATTCGCTCAGCATTAGTTCTTTTAATTCTGTGTAATTGATTAAATCTTTATATCATTAATTAATTAAATCCATGCAAGTGATAATATTAGACGCTTTATCACCTAAAGAATTTAGCGAAATTCCTGCTTTATATTTTCGTGGTATTTGTTTAGTGACAAATGGTCTCACTAATGAGAAAAAGAAACAAACCCAATCTTCTTATATAGTACATACACTCATGTCCATAAATTAAGGATAATTCGGAGTCACGCGGAAATCGAACTCTAAAATAAATATATCATCTGTAAAATCTCTACACACATCTTCAAGAATCATATGCAAATTTCAGGAAGTAACCAGATGACACCGATGGTACGTCACATTGACGAGAGTGTAAGAGAGTGATATATAAGGAATACAGGCAAAGAAGTAAAATTGTTCGCAGGTGCTTTATAAGCATTTCAGTGCAATAACCGAATAGTTATGACATAAAGGACGCATTTGGATGATTTTTTACGTGGTACAATTATCGGTCGTCTGGAATGTGGGCGTACCCAACTGGAAGTTTCAGACGAACTTGGAATTGCCCAGAGTGTCATCTCCAGGCTTTGGCAACGATTCCAAGATGATGGTAATGTGAGTAGACGTTACAGCACAAGTCGCTCCAGAGTTACAACGCCGAATGAGGACCGGTATTTGGGAGTTACTGTCAAAACAAACAGCCTCAGACCTGTCTCGTCAGCTCTCTTCAGCTACTGGTACGACAATTTCAAGGCAGACTGTGTACAGACGGTTAGGGCAGATTAGTCTATATGCTCGTAGACCTGTCAGATGCGTTCCACTTACTGCAACTCGCTGTCGCCTGCGGTTAGCCTGGAGTAGAGAGCATGCATTGTGCACACCGCAACAGTGGGCTTGTGTGATGTTTTCCGACGAGTCCAGGTTTAGCTTGCAGTCTGATCCTCGCCGGACTCATATGGAGAGCTCCAGGTACCTGTTACCACCAAGAAAACATCACTGAACGACACCGTTACGGTGGTGCAGCAGTGCTCATTTGAGATGGAATTATTCTGGGTTTCAGAACTGACCTGCATGTTCAAATTGGATCCATGACAAGCCAAATCTATCGGGACGTCATTCTAAAACAACATGCACGTTTGTTTCTGGGCGCCATGGACGCACAATTTGTGTTTAGGGATGACAACGCCCGTTCTCACCGTGCAAACATCGTAAGTGAATGCCTTCAATCGGAGGGTATCACCCATATAGATTGGCCAGCATTCTCACCGGACTTGAATCCAGTAGAGCACGTGTGGGACATGCTTGGCCAACGAGTTGCAGCCCGTCAACCTCCTCTTACATGTCTACCGGTACTTCGGAGAGCATGGCTTTTTGAGTGGTGTAATATCTCCCAAGATCAGATCGATAATTTGATACTCAGCATGCCTAGGCGTTGTACGGACTGCATTGCATCGTCTGGGAGACATACAATGTATTAACAATCATACCAACCGTGTAATATTGGTTTTTTGTAAATAGGGTTTTTTTTTTTGTAATTTGCTCCAGGGAGAAAAAATCGTTAATTTTTTTTAATAATATCAAACATATAGCATCTTTTTTTGCTCTTTACCTTTTGTTTAATAAATAAGCTTTACAAATAAGTCAAATTTGTTTTGCTTCTAACTCTTCCTTTGCCTGATTTTGCATTATCCTTAATTTATGGACATGAGTGTATTTTAATCGTTAGCGTACGAACAACTTTTTATAAGCATGTCTACCTATTCGCTATTACTTTCGTTTGCAGGAACACCTGGTTTTATTTCTGTGTGTATTTTAAACAACTCTAACTCTGCTTTAGAACATCTTAATTTAATATTTTTAAGTTCTAACTGTTTCAGTTCCTTCGACTTTATACTCTCAATGATCATGCTTGCAATGCAATTCACAGAATCTGGATTAGATTTATGAGGATCACATTTTTTGATGGATTTATTTAATTCTGAAACTGCCATCTTATCTGTTAGCTGAACTCCTATTTCAAAGGCTACCCAACTAGCACCGGAACGTTCAGACAACGTTCAATGGAAGTGTTTCACGAACATGTCAGGAACGTTCAGACGAAACATTCCGAATAACGTCTATATGTTGCAGACGGACTATTACAGGTCCATTATCGGTGGTAATGACACTCTCATATAACGTGCAAAGAACGTTTTATAAAAATTTTCATATAACATTCCATCAGAGCGTTTTAAATCACGTTTACATATTATAGTACTAAAGCGGACAACAGCACGTCTGATGCCGATGTTTATGGCACTCTTGTGTAACGTGTAAAGAACGTCTTATAAAGTGCATCCCTACAACGTTCTACCAGAACGTTTTAAATCACGTCTCTGTGTTAGTTCTGTAACGTACAAAAGCATTTGAAACGCCTTTGTTACTAGCATTCTCATATAACGTGCAAAGAGCGTTCTATAAAAAATTCTTGTACTATATTCTGAAATACGTCTATATGTTACAGTTCTACAATATACAATAGCACGTTAAATGTTAATACTCGTAGCACTTCCGCTTAACAAATTAAGAACATATTAAAAAAATGCACCTAAAGCATGTGCGGAACGGTAGATCTTCATGAAAAGGTGCTTTACCCTTTTTGTTATATATTTATATACAACGTTCGTAAATATCTCTGATGAACACTTTTTTAATATAAATGCATTTAAGATATAATAAAACGAATACGTAAGACGTACATTTATCGATCATCTGAACTACTTAATCTTCTTTTTAAATACCATTTTGCTGTAATGTCTCTTTTTAATATTTCATAATATAATAAGAAATCAAATTGAAATTAAGTAAATTTAAGATTCCCTCCCCCTTTTTTCACGCACATGAGGACAGGGGATGATTAGTGCCATTAATTTCTAGAATTTAATTTTTCCACATGCCTTAAATACATAAGACTATAATTCGTTTTTCTCAGCAGCTTTTCTTTAATAGTCAATAAAAATGTGTGATTACTCTATTATAGTGTACTACTTTGTCCATTACTTTAAAAAAAAGCAATTGTTTTAAAAAAGAAAATGATGATGACTCTATTATAGTGTACTACTTTGTCCATTACTTTCAAAAGAAAGCAATTATTTTAAAAAAGAAAATGATGATAGGGAAACTAGCATACCCTAGCAGCAGAAATGAAATGTATTTTATCTGAGTACTGAACAAAAGGTGCTGAAAAAAGAATTATATTGTGAAATATTCGGAGTGAAAGGAAAAGTTAATTTGATTTAATCATCCCTCTCTCGAAATGCGAACGGCCACACAACGACAAAAGAGGGAATAATCAATATGAAAAAAGAAGCACTTCAGAAACAATAAAATGTATAAAAGAGGAAAAAAAATAAAAATTTTGAAGAAATTATGAGCAATTCGAGTTGAGCAAGTTAGAACATGCGAAGTAAAACATCCAAAGCAATAATGGGGCGTAAAGTGACTACGAAATGAAAGAAAGTAAACGGAGTCAAAATCCAGTCCCAAAGAGGTGGGAACCGAAAATTTGTCATAAGAACTGCAGTTGAAGGTTCATATACCAGTTATTGCTCACTGGGCCACGAAGAATCCTTAAGGACAAGCATGGGATAGGTGTCATAAACTGGGAACTAAAAATGAAAATCTTCATTTTTTTCTATCTTTAGAACAACTACTTCAAGAGAAAAACAAAAACTCATAAAACTGAGGAGTAATTGGAGATAAATTGTTTTGATTGCTTCTAGATAATATTGTTAGCTGACAAGAAAGTTTTTAAATAATTGCTACATTTCTCTCTCTCTATGTATATTTATTGTAGAGATATTAGGATTTTTGAAAGCAGGAGTTGTGAAAAATGAGCAATGCTCTCGCCGGGACTCGAACCACGGACCTCGCCTGCTGATCACTACACCACAAAGGTATGCTAACAAGGCGAAGAAGTACCTTATATACTTCCCCTTTTAAAGGGCGACTGGGGATTAGGAAACCCAATCGTCAAATCCTGGTCATCGCCAAATCATCATCCACCTCCTTTTTTGTTTGGGCGCCACTTCGGGGCCAGCTGGAGAAGTGAGAAATGAGCAACGCCCTCGCCGGGATTCGAACCACGGACCTCTCGAATACGCGTCGAGCGTGTTGACCACTATACCACGAAAGCATGCCAAGAAGGCGGGGAAAATACCTTATAATAGTATATTTAAACGGAAACAGCATGAGCTTCTTTGAATCTGTTGTGTCTGAAATTCTGGACCACTTAGAACAAAAATTTTCTAGCCCAGAGATTATGAGATTGTATGCTAGGAAATAGTTAAAGGAGGTAAATACACCTGTTCAAAACGTACGGATGTACAACATGCAGATTTATCCTTCAAATCAAAGAATCACTTATTGCGTGTTCTATATTTAAAATAAGCGCAGTAGAAAGCCACTGAATATTGTATTTTCAGATTCAAATTTCAGATTCTAGCGTTTGGGAGTCATGTGGTAACTGGAAAGCAGATGAAAAGGAAATTAGCTCTACCGATGAATTACGTTCATCATATATTCTAAACGATAAAAAGGAATTTACAATCCTGAAATTTTTGTCAAGTCTCAAACACATCATTTCGATGGTTTTGCACTCAAAAGGATCATAAGAAAACTCGAAGCTCTCACAAGCACGAGATTTGCAATGGAGTCTGGAAACATACAGTGGGATCTTTAGGCTTAGGTAGTATTTCAGACACTTGCGATGTGTTCCAATGCAGGTTATTGCCGTCTGTGGGTGACTATACAAAAAGACTGGCATTTAGCGGTAACAGCTAAACGCAGCGGTCCAGCTAGAACCTTGAAAGTTGCCTCTCCTGCAGTGCAGAAGCGAGAATGTGTTAAAAAACTGTAGCTGAACGTTTGATTCATATGAGTTTATATGTTCGGATACGGATTGCATATGTAGTGACACCTAGAAAATGTTTAACAGTAGTGTCAATTCCAGAAAATTTGGACGCTACAACAAAGGGCAGAAATCTTACTCTCTGGCGAGAATCAGTTCAGACTGAAGTCGGCTTTTGGTGTGAAAGGGATAAGGTTTAGTATTAGAATTACTGCAAGTACGGTATTGTTATGGTATTGTTGTGGCGATAGTGTGGGAGTATATTATACTTGATACTGAGCTGCAGATACTGAAAAATTGTACAATGATTTGCCACTGCTATTGTAAATAGGTCGTTCTGTGTTTGATTGTTCTGTAGTGGCACTGACGAAGCATTTTTTTCTGTGGATGATAATGCCACGCCTCATCGAACCAGAGTAGTGCAGAGTGGGACTATCCGTAGAAATGACTGGCTTGCATACGTACTATATTTCAGCTTCATTGGAGTATACATGGGAAGTTATGGAGAGAAGAATTGAAGCTCTTAGTCATTTCCAGAGAAACAAGCCCTAATCCATATTCTAATAGAAGAGTTGGAAATGTGCCCTAAAGTACTCCCAAATCATTTGGGAGTGAGCGTGCTGTGGCGTTGTGATAGCTGGATCACAGTTCAAGATAGACATATTCATACTGAGAAATCAAATTGCTTGGGCATAAATGAATAAAAATAAATAATAAAAATTAAATAAATTAAAATAAATAAAAACTAAAGTAAGAAATTTTTAAGGAATAAAAAATAAAATTAATAAATAAAATAAATTTTTTTAAATAATAAATAAAAATTAATAAAAATAAAATAAATAAGTAATAATATTTAAAAAAGTCATTCAGTTTCGTCAAAATAAGTGCTACCTTTCATTCATAAAACTTTTTTTAACTGTATAATTTTTTTGAAGTAAGCCAATTAAAAACGAAAAAATAAAATTCTCGTACGGTAAATTACAGTAAATATATATTTAGCCTATGGAAGGAAAAGACAACTCAGATGGGCTGTGTTTCCAGTTAATCTAATAATTGGAATTTGGGGGTTTGCTCTATACGATTCCGAGAAAGGGTAACTGAAATTTATTTTGTAATATAAGTTTCCAGATACAAAATGCCATATTCACGATAAAACGAGTAATACGTCAGGACTGTGTGTTCGGTGCATATTCTTGGCAAACATCTTCGTGAAACTCCTTAAGTCCTGATCTTGAACAGGGAGCTGAATGCAGCTATGTTCTGTGGTAGAATACTGTGATTCAGTGGTAGAAGAACTGCACTTGAAAGGGATTTAAAATCCTCTTTTATTAAATCACTATTATTTACAAACCACTTCCCAACTCGGGAGGGATACAGAAAGTAAAGACCACACTTGGGTCTAAAATGAACAATCAAATAATTTAAACTAAAACTAATTAGAAATTAAACAGTCGTCGCTCACAGAGCTATAACGCGAGGTTGGCCTCTAAACTAAATGGTGCGTAGCAAGATTTGCTAATACTGACGCACTTGGATTTATTTCAATAAGCAATCACGTAAAAGCACTATGGCTTAGAATTTAAATGCTAGCTAGTCAGGCGAACGTCGAATAGAATGATAGTGGTCTGAGACTTAAAGCTCTCTCACACTGAGAGGTTTCTACCTTTCATTTAAATAGTCGTTGGCTCCACTTCAAATTAGCATAAAGCTGAAAACGCGCGCTTCTTCTAACGGGAAGTTGAAAATGAGAAGGGATAGAAAGATTTAAATTAAAATAAAACTTTGTTAGTTTAACTAAAACCTTACAAAACGAGTAATACATGTAATTCACGATAATGCAAGTTGAATGACGAGAGAATGCGTGTGAATGAGTGAGTGACGGGAGAACTTGTATAGCGCCGTATCCACCTTTATTAAAAATTCACATATACGCATATTGTCGTTGAATATATATCTATATATATATGGCTTAATACACATAAATACAGATAATGAAATACACATATCTATAGTATAATTCATATATAGTGAAATATACATATATACATATGGTGGTTGAATACATAGTCACAGAATAGTTTCATGATCTAATTATAAATAGAGACATAATTGTGATGTATTCGCATACTTGCTTACTGATATTATAATCATAGGCCTAAGTGGAGTAATATTCATATTTAAATGATATCTAGTAGTAGTCATAAATAATATTTATAGTCAAATTCCTAAATCATTTACACATTTAAAAGTCCTGACATTAATTAATTATTAAATTTTATTTACTGCAGAGGAAATATACTTTAGGTAGCTATACTTATGTAGTGATACACAAGTCTGTTCCAAGAGTGCATAGTTTTTCCATGACTTACATAAACTTTTAAATTAAATGTCTTTGCTTGATGAAGCATTTACAGAGTGCAGTTTACGACGAGCAATGGTCTATGCTGCTACATCAGTGAGATAGAAACGCACTTCACTACACCACTGGGCACCATGTGATGCAGAAGAATGCAAACGGCCCCATGCCAAATGAGAACATTATGAATAGCAATTTTATGCAATATATTGCTAAACGGCTAGAGGTTAGATGATACGCACAAATGTCATTCGTAGTGTTGCCATCTAATGCAAACTGGAGGTGTTGCTTTAAGTGGAATCTGCGTACTATGTACTTACACACATCCATGGCTGCGCGGTACGCGTAATGGCAAACCGCACATTGAGTTGATCAATGTTAACGAATTTCGCTTACTGCGCATGCTCAATAGTGTACGTTGGCGTGGGAGAAAATACTGGCGAATAAAAATAAACAATCCTACACAAGCCTGTTCGTCATGTAGGCCTCAGCGACTCTTTACGATTGCAATACTATTGACACTTTTTTTATGCTTATTGCACTTGCTTCTGTTTCATTTCATTTTGGTTTATTTTGTTCATAAACATTGCATTTAATATCAGTTATTTGTAATAATTTCTTTGGCTTTAATTCGGTAATTTAAACTAGATATATTCCTTAAAATGTTAAAGTGTTTATGAATAGAACGCATGGTAAATAATCGATTGCCTTTATTCTTCAGAAGTACAACCAATAAACAACATCATGCAATGTTTTCTGTTTTGTAATCCTCCTTAAACGAAAATTTGGGGAGTTTACAATTGATATTTACACCTAAGTAATGAAGCAACGTACGACCTAACAAGTTTTAAAACCCCGAACTGTTTACGTTCAGATAACAGAACATATACCATATTTATCTTCTTTTAAAATTACGCTAAAGTCGTAATTGCGCCAAATTCTCTTCTGGGCATGCGCAGTGTGCGTAATTCGTTTAACATTGTTCAACTGGATATGCGGTCTGCCATTACGCGCGCGGTACAAGACCCCACTGCTCAGACTGATGCTGATTTATGATTAGTGTGAGCTCCGAGATATCGTGACTTTTACGAACTTATTTCTGACTTTTGAGGTACCCTCGGGTACAACTTAAAATGCCCTGCTTTAGGACTCCGAAAGATGATACGGACGATGACTTAAGCGAGCGGGAATCTGAAAGATCCTTCCAGTCTACCAGATCGATGCCAGCCAAACTCAGAAAAGAGGATTTCTTAGCCGAGAGCAGTTAAGTGAAAAACAAAGCTAAAGGAAAAGAAAACAAGGCCAGTTCTCACGTTACCAACTTTACAGAAGAAGAACTTAGGGCTAAGATGCAGCTGCATGGTGCAGACTATGTTATGAAAACTATTAAGGAGATGGCTTTAGTGAAAAGATTTTTCCAGCAGAGTGAGCAAGAACAGCCGCAGAAGCAAGCACGTGACGAATAGCCCGTCCAACTGATCAAAGAAACTAGCAGTAAAAAACCTATAACGGACGATGAAGTTGCCGATGAAGAGATGAGTGATCAGGAATGGAAAATACCCAAAAGTCCGGCGAAAAAACAAGTTCCGGAAATGCCAATGGAAGTCACCTAGTCGAACAGATACGAAGCGCTGGAAAGCACAAGTCCGGAAGGAGAAGAATGGCCCTGTGTGGTCACAATGGGTGGCAGTCGAAACGCCCCCCACCCATTGTGTTCCCGTGCGACACACCGGATTGGCTGATGATAGATGAACGTTTTGTCAAGAACTGCCCTTATGGTTACGAATCAAGTGTAAACAATGCTGAGGATAAGCAAATTCCCAATGATAGCCAAAAAGGAAATTGGATCAAACCGCGTAAAACTCATAAACGCAATTTAAGTGATTCCAGTGACACATCGACCACGTCAATTAAAAACAAGTTTGCTGCTTTAAATAATGATGATGATATGGATATTCAGATCATCAGTTCTCAAAATTCTCAAGATAGTCAAAATTCTGAAGGAGATTTCGTTAAGCCTAAAAAGACGGCGAACAGAATCCCGCCCATTATCATCTCTGATGTCTCTGATTGGAAGAAATTACGTGATGAAATTAAGAAAGTTACTTCTAACATAGAATGTAATCTCAAAGGCACGGATTTTTCCTTAAAATCCAAATTACATCTTAAATTTTTCTAAATGAATACAGATCCAATACTTGGGAAAATCTTTTAGAAAATATGGACTATAACCCTGGTACTGTTTGGAAAATTGCGAAAGCGCTTAGGAAGAATTCCAGTTATGACATCGGCCCCATTAATACTAATAATGGATTGGTTTACTCTGAGAAAGAAATTGCGGAAGCTTTAGCTGAGCACCTTGAAAAAATTTTCTCTAATAACTACAATAGGAATTCCGAAATTGATGAAGATGTGAACAATTTCAACCTGCATCTCACCGATCGTGTTGGACCTGATCACGTGACTACTACCTCTCCTTCTGAAATCTATGAAATTATCAAAAATTTAAAAAATAGAAAAGCGCCAGGCTTTGATGGAATTTCAAATAAAATCCTAAAGGCCCTACCTAAAAATTATATTGTGCTTCTTACAAATATTATTAAGGCATGTATCCGGCTGAATTATTATCCACAGCAGTGGAAAAATGCTAATATTATTACTTTTCTTAAGCCTGGCAAAAATCCTAAAGATCCCAATTCTTATCGTCCGATCAGCTTACTTCCAGGGATGGGCAAGATTTTTGAACGAATTCTTCAGAAAAGACTCACCAAACATCTTGAAGATAACAACATCATCAGCAATGAGCAATATGGGTTCAGAGCTGGACACAGTACTACTCATCAATTACTAAATGTCACTGAATTTATTGCTGACTCCTTTGCTAAAAAGAATACTGTTCCAAGCTGCTTCCTGGATTTAGAGAAGGCATTTGACAAGGTGTGGCATGAAGGCTTACTCTTCAAGTTACACCTTGTTCGGGTGCCAGTTAATTTCATAAAGCTCTTAAAAAGCTACCTCAAAAATCGCACTTTTCAAGTTAAAATCAATAATACCTATTCCATCAAGAAATATATTAGAAATGGAGTTCCGCAAGGAAGTGTTTTAGGGTCTTGTCTTTTTAATATATATATTAATGATATGCCTTTGCCACTTAATACAAAAATTATTAAGTATGCGGATGATACCGTTATTTTTACTAAATCCATCAAACCACAACTTGCAGTAGATAAGCTCAAAATTGCAATTGGTCATATATCTCATTATCTTCAAAAATGTACACCAATCCCGGAGGTTACTAGTACTAAATATCTTGGAGTCTATTTTAATGCTCAACTTCTCTTCAAAGAACAAAGTGAACATGCTTTACGTAAAGCTACTGCCGCCAAAATTGCACTTCAGCCGTTAATTAATAAAAAATCTAACCTAAGTATCAAAGTTAAGAAACAAATTTATGTTACCCTCATTTTACTTTATGCCATCCCAATTTGGGCCACAGTTTATAAAACTTATAGAAAGAAACTCCAGATATAAATTCTCAAATTCAAGCACCATGGTACATTAGAAATATACAAATTCATCGTGAACTCAAGATTCGACCTATCCCAGACCAGATTATTAGTACCAGCCATAATTTTTATCAAAAAATTGAAAAATCAAAATACAAGCATATTATGGATCTCATCAATTATGATCCAACTTTGGAAATTGCTGCAAAGCGTCCAAGAAGCATTTTTCACAATGTGAAGTGGTGACTGTATATAGTGTACATATTTGTATATAATGTGATTTCACTTTGGGACTTTGGCTTTGTTTTTCTAAACAAAAACTTTTTGCAAAGCTCAAATGTGACTATGTGTTTAATGTAACAGCGTTCTTATCATAGAGACTTTCTAAGATCCCACAAATAGGACTTTGGATATGACAAACTCAATGAACAATATTTATCATGTTTTTTATGATCATCACTTCGCTACTGTGAAATCGATAATTTACAAAGTATTCATAATAATTTTCATCATTTATTTGGAACATAACAGTGTATAATGATACATGAACTATTCACCAATGTTAAGCTGAACTTTGTTTACTTGGAGCTTGAACTATGTATATTTTACTGCCTGAATTTCGTCATTTACAACTGATTTTTCCAATTTTGTACTTAATTGTACTATTACTCTCATTTATTTCTTTAACTATTTTCAAATTTTTTCTTGTATTCCTCATTTTTCCTTAAAATCCAAATTATATCTTAAATTTTTCTCTTTCTCACGTTATATTTTCACACATAATATTTTCATTTTTCAATCTTTCACTGCTGTGGTACTATTTTTTGCCATCAGCTCAGCGGCACTAGATGCTTGTTGATTTTGGAGGCTCATCTTTTATCTTTAGTTACAAATGCTGTACTTTAGTACTGATCCTAGCTTCGCCGTTTGGCGTGGAGGTTACTCCTTTATAATTTATCTTACTAAGCCCAAGGGCAATTTCCAAGATAGGCAGTGAAAGTCAAAGTTTTGACTATAGACTGCCAGACTCATGCCAACTGAACCGAACTGAATCAAGTGTAAAGACCAGAACCATCTACGTTTACGCGAAAAGTTATGTTGACTACGAAAATATGAAGAAAATTCTTAAGGAACGTAACACGGTGTATCACACGTACCAGCCACATCAGGGAAGGAATATCAGAGTTATCCTGAAGGGTCTTCCTAACTCCATCTAGGAAGATGCCATTATCGCAGACTTGAGAAGAAGAAAATTTCCTGCCGTGAAAGTAAAACAATTCGACAGCCGTAAAGGAAGTATTAAAACTAAAATGCCCATTTTATTCGCCGAAGTCGAGCGGAATACTGAAGGAGAACAGATCTTCCAGCTATGCGGAGGATCCCATCGTAGCAACACATGTTCAAAAAAACCTGAGGAAAAGCCCTGCTGCATCTTCTGCCAAGAAGAACACGTGAGCAGTTTCCGTGGATGCACTGCATGCAAGGAGAGATTTGATAAAAGAAGGCAGCTCAGAACCCAGCAGAAACCACCCCCAGATGGCTCGCGAGAGAACTTTCCGGAACTAATAAAGTCAGGCCCTCGGCAATACAGGAGTCCAGGCTACAGTGAAAAGCTAAGAAGCAAGCCCTCAACCCCGCCAAACATCCAGGAAGGACTTCTATCCTGGTTCTTTAGTCCGGATATTCAAGAACTGTTTAAAGTTTTCTACGAGATCCTAAGCTTCCTTAGGAACGTAAACTTAGCTGAGAAACTGAGAGGAATTTTCCAAACTGTGCAGAACTTCATGCAGATGAACACCTGTGAGTAATTCTATTTACTTTTTGAATTTTATGAACTTTTGAACTTTGCAGAATTTGTTAAACTTACTCGCCAGTTCGACGACTATCTGACCTACAGTTTATTTTTATGAATTCCAGATTATCTTAAAAATTTAAATTAATTAGTTATTAATATGTTATTAATTAATTTTTTTTGTTATGGAGTGCATTTTTTCAAAGCTGTTTCGGCGGTCAGTTTCATTCAACTGTTATTAATTCATAATTTATTTAAAAAAATTAATTATATTCCTTATAATTTATTTTCCCTCATTATTCGAAAAGACTCAGTTTTCTGTTCGATAGGGGTAGGGCCTTCGGCCCAGGTACCCAGGTGTTACACCGTTCCCTTGAAACTGAAACTGATGCTGGAAAGGCAAATGTGACCAGTGTTATAATAGACGTTTCGACGAGGAGTTTCTACTTGTAAGTAGTTGCGCATGTTAAGCACTCGGATCTGGGAGCTGAGGTTGTTACAGCTGATGATATTTTGAAAGGGTTGTCACAGGGGTTTAGGATTATCTCTAATAAAGAACTAATGAAACTGAACTGATTCACTTCAGTGAGCGAAAGGTTCCGATTTGATCCCTTAAGAAAGCCGGATTTGCTAATCTCTAATATTCATGTCATTATTGAATCTACTAATATTTGTTTACAAGTCGGATCCTGGAGAATGATAGTTCTAGCTTATGTGTGTAAGGATTTATTTATTTTTATCTAATCAGTTATTTTGTATTAAATATATTTACTGTCATTCTCCCTTTCCGTTTTCCAATCAGAGGGCTAATTTTTATTTCGCACGCATTCCAGTGAGGTAGAAAGAGATCATATTTAAAAGAAATTTTAGATTGTTTAGTCAGAGCGTGCTCCGCCTGTTGAAGGCGACGTTACTAGTTGAATTTCTACGACAGCGTTCCTGTTTTTATCGTTGTTTTATTCTTGTAAATAGACTTGTCACGCTGGTACAGGTGCTTGCGCGTTAATCATTTCTGCGAAGCTTTTGGCTAACTTACGATTTAATTTTAATTTGAAATTCTGTCATTATGAGTTACGCCATAAATGCTGGCTGGTTTGTAAGCACAAGATATGCCTTCTGTTAAATTATGCTGAGTTTTGAATAAAAGGCTCTTTTACACTCTGTTTCATCTTAGACATAGCGATAAATCGCTTACACGTCTATTCAAGGATTTGCCACAAGTTGCACTTAGTTACAGGCACAAATTCCTGCATGTGTTCAGAAGAAATGTAATTCTGAAGATATTTGACTCATTTTAGGCTCAAATTTGTCGGCTTGTGTGTAATACTCTGTTATCGTTATCTGCGAAAAGCTCGAGCTATGACTATTTTTTTTAATAAGCTAGCACATATCAACATGAATGGATAAAATATAGTAAGATATACCAGATGCGCTTGTGTTTGGCGAGTAACAAAGGACTTAGAAGAGGGAAAGTGAGGCAATAATTTAATGATGAATGTAGTCCATACACCGAAGTAAGGCCATCCCATCTATTTTAAAAAATAGATGGAATGGGGCGTAGATAGAAAAAATATCACGAGGAAAACTATCATGAAGATGTGAAATTTATATTTTATTTCGTACTGTTTTGTTTGCTTTACATCACATGGCGCATAATATACAAAGCTATTGATAATATTGCTAAGTTTCTTATTTTCTATCATATTTTCTCTCTCCCTTCACGTTCTGTGATAGAGACTGTTTAAAATAAAGTTTCCTTTATGTAATTTAATTCTATTTAGCACCAGCGTAAAAGATAGTAAAATTTTGTCAGAGTTTGTAATATTTCCTCGCGCTTTTTCTCTTTATTACGTGTTATACCGAGAGATCGTGCTAATAGTCCTTCCGTAGAATGTTATGTTACGAGTCTGATCAAAGAACAAAGTCTTAATTTTTATTAATTTTCCTTACTTCTTTTTACTCCTCATTCATGACTTTCCCTCTTATTAATTGTGGTCTTAATAGATACACATTGACTTTTATAATTTCTGTAATATTTGATTTCTGTCTTCTATCTGAAATGAAAGTGTGAACATCTTTTTAATTTTGACATTTTTCAATGCCATCCCTGATTATTAATACTCTCCCTGCCAGTAGATGGCGCTAGTAATCACTCTTTGAAAGTCAGGCCATACATGAAATCGCTCTAAATGCTCTCCGCAACGTTTCTGTACATAGATAGGATATTCATATTTTAGTTCTATTTCCTATGCAAGTATATTCATAGTCCTTTGAAATTTATGATTTCATCATACCACGTATTTTCCGAAGCTTTGTAAATATGGTTCAGAGGCAAATGTTTGCAGCTTTAAAACATTTGTTATTGTTTCAGAACTGAAGATCAAAATTTTAAGTTTTCTTCGCTACTTTTATTTATTTTGATCTCTAAACATGAACCAGAAGAGATTATTTGAGAATTTATATATATATTATTTTTCGTTTATTAGGAATTTCACTCAATAAATGTCTTTTACAGGCACGCTACCAAATTAGGAACTGAGTCTTTTTTATTCTCTTTCGTTATCTGAACATGGAATACAGTAAAATGACTTTCATAGTTCTTCATGTAAAATAATTAGTGAAATGCATAAAATGGTTCTGATATTTTTGTAACAATCTTCGTAAGAAGAATTCACTATTTCAATAAAGTTTCCGAATTTCTGCTTGATATTTTGACGTAGAAACGTCTTTAGAGAATTTTTTCTTTTTAAATTTTGAACCGTTACATTACATTGCTCTGTAATGCCTTTATCATATCAGTGACCTACATGACAAAATTTTATTACTGTACGAGACATAAGAACTTTAATTTATGTATCACGTGGACTCTCAAATATTCATCTTTCAAAGTACTGCAGTTCAGCAAAGCATAAGATCTTCAATTTATGACTGAAAGTTAATCAGTTTGTACTGCCGATTTAAGATTAATAAACATATTCTTAATAAGTTGAATGTATTTTAGTCACTGAATAATGTATCCAGTTGATCTAATTTAAAATACATTTAATTATAAATATATTTAATTGGTAAGTTTATTGAATGTTTCCTTAATTAAAGTAATTAATAAAACATGTTGCTAAGCCATAGGTTACGTACATCGCTAAAGAATATACTTTTTAAATAATTACCTAAATTGCGCTTTCTAAACATACACTGGTGAAATAAATTAAGAGAATTTTCTTATTTGATCTACTAGCTCTAGAACTACTGGACAGATTTTAATAAAATTTGGTGAGAACATAGGTTGATATAATACAAATAAAATAAACATTCAATAGTTGTAACAGACACACATGTTCATGTGTAACACTCATGGAAGTCTGAAGGTCTGAAACAGCGGTTGCAGAAGACACAAAAGAAATGGGTTATTAGGGGTAATGGTCCCCTCTTACAGCTATACAGGTCTCGCAGCGTGATGTCATACTGGAAATAAGGCAGTTTAACAGTGCCTGTGGCAATTAGTCCCACTCATTCAGCAACGCTGTTTTCAGTTCCTGGATGGTTCTCGGAGGCGCGTTGATGGTGTCCATTACTCCGTACTCCAATCACTATGCTTCCTGTACCATGCTAATCGGGCTTTCCTGTCCGTAGACGTGAGCGGGACGCAAACAGCCGGTCTTCTGGCAAACAACCCTCTATCATTCAGTCTTTTGGAAACAGTTACTCTTGCTACAGGGGTTCCTGTGGCTGCATACAGGTCTCCAGAGAGCTGAGAAGCTGTAGCCCCTCTATTACGCCTCGCTAAAATGGACAAATAGCGATCTTCTCTGGCCATCTTGGCTCTTGGACGACCTTGCCTAGGCTTTCTGTCGATGGATCCAGTATTCTTCAACTGTTTCCATAGGTTACACACGACGCTGGGCGGTAAATTAAACTCTCTGCATATCTGGACTAGGCGTTAAATTAAACTCACTGCATATCTGGACTTGCGATTGGCCTGCCTCTATCCTCCCCACAGTTCGCCACCTCATTCCATCATCTAAGCGTTGGTGGCTACTCATGTTTACTGTTCCGGTGTAAATTTAACCGATTGCTGCAACATAATACCGAGAAATTCGCCGACATGTGCTAACGAACGCAATTCGTCTTTCCCTCCACGCGCTTATAAAGCCTGTTTTTCTATTGGCTTCGCCTACACGCACGTTTACGCTTACGTATTTCTCGTACAAGATTTGTATTTTTATCTAGAAGCAGTGGTTTTCCATCAGTTCAGTTCTTTTCATGCAATTCGCTAAAATATGCAAACGTTTAATTTATTTCACCAGTGTAATTACCCCTCCCCCTCTTATTATTTTCCACGCGTTTTGGTGTTTTTAATCAACTATCCGTGGAATATTCGTTCCATCTCAGTGTCATTGGTTTTCATTGAACAATAATTCATTTTATCGGTTATGAGGGCTCATTAAATTTTTTAACCAGTTATTTTATGCTAAAACCACTTTCTAATTTTCCTCATTTCCATTTTCCTGCCAGAATATAAATTTCTAGGTCGCATGATATTCAAATGAGGTACAAAAAGAGAGTATTTAAAGGAAGATTTTAAAGGGTAGAATAAGAACCTGTTCTTGTTGCTGAAGGCGACGTTGCTAATTTGAACAGCGAGTTATTGCGTTATTCTTGCCATTAAGCTTGCAACGCCAACATTCGGTCAGATCCAGCTTGCGCGTTATTCTACGGCTTAAATAGTTAATAAGCTAACTTCCTTATCTCGGTTTTAGTTCATTCATTATCCTTCATTTAAGCCATATTTGTTGGCGTCTAAAACCACAAGTGGGGCCGTCTGTGAACTTATATTTGAGTCGAATAAAAGGGTCCTTTACAAACTTTAACTGTCTCTGTGGTTCTTAAAAAACAGGAATAATTCGTTCTCAAATTTAAGAATGCTAGTACATTTAATGTTACCAAGGGATACGGGACTCTACAGCAGCGCCGTGACTTTGAATAGAAACTCCAGGGTATAATTTGGTCCCCTCAATGTCGTAAGTTCCGCCGACTATAGTTAATGCCATGGAGGGATTTGGATTCATCATTGAAAACATAACGGCTGCCATGAAACCTCACAGTCGCCTTTGATGAAAAAACCCCAGTACTCAACTTTATTGAACAGTTGAATTCCCTAATTTGTACTGTATTCAGTGACAGAGGCACGAAAGCGTTACTATCGCCAGTGCTGCCCTTACAGGCCAGGCCTCTACATGGTACACGGAAAATTTGTGTTAGGTAAGCCAGGGAGCGATACCTCCATGTTTGAAAAATTTAAAAATGTTCTCATTAAAACGTTTTCTATTGCGAAATATAGGGAAAAGCTCGAGTCGAAGCTATTTAGCAAATTCCAGATTAAAGATGAGAATTTAACAGGTTTTATTTTACGAAAGATTCAAATTTTTAATTTGTTGTATGACAAGAGGTCGGATGAAGAAGTTATCCAAATTAGTTTGCCGAGGTTACTGCCCCAAATCCAAGACTTTTTCGAGCTCCGGAATCCAAGGACTTGCGAAGCCTACTTGAATGAGCAATTTAGTTCCAAAATCGAAGTGTGGCAGAAAAAACACGCATGACAGGGTATGGCGAGTAGCCAAATGGGCAAAGTTTTAGGCCGGCGCCTCAGCGAACGCCATAGTTTGGCCAGAAGAGACAATTCGATAAAAGAAAAAAAAGATTATGAGAGTTAGTGGCGGTCGCCAAAATGAAGGGAAAAAATAAATTTAAACTAGGAAGAGTACTAAAGACAACAGGGTACAGTTACCTCGGAATCAAGACCCTCATTTTCAATTAATTACCATCATAGTGAAAAATTTGGAGTACCAGTTGTGCAGGTGTTACTAAACAATGTCTCTGCAGACGCATTGATCGATAGCGGAGCTCAATGTAGCTTTATTTCCAAAGCGCTTTTTCGAAAATATTTTAGGAAGTATAAACTCTTTAATTTAAGAAGGGCAAAAGTTATTTCCGCCCAAGGCAAGCAACATATATGTATAGGCAAGATATTATTACATGTACAGAATGAACAATTTAAAGTTATTTTCTTTGTCGTGAAAAATCTTCAAGTTGCCTTAAGTTTAGGGATAGAATTTTGAAGGCGGCAGGCGCTCAACTTAATTTTCAAGATTCTATTTTACTGCTAGAAATGAACAAGCTGAAGGAAAGATGGACGCAACCACCGGAAATTGATCTAAAACACTTGGGGCCGGAGGAAAATTAAACTGATAAGTCAGTTAACTGGTAAGTTAATTTTCAGATTTATTTGATGAGTGTCCAGGCTACACTCACTTAGTTAATCATACAATCGATACAGGTAGGGCGGCCGGAGTGAAGTATAAAGCTCATTGTTACCATAAAATTAAAGAAAAAATAATTGAGGACCATATAAAAGAAATGTTAGAAAACAAAATTATAACGGCAATTAGTAGTCTTTATGCTAGTCCGGTAGTGTTGTGTAGAAAGAAAAGGTATCTCCACCTACCAATCACAAGTATGGCGTTTCGCGGTTGACTCTGCTAAACTAAATTAAACAAGAAAACTAAACAAACTGAACAGCATAACTAAGTATCTTGTCTATCCCTTCCTCATAATTGAAGAAGTTATTCGAAAAATTAAATAAACAACATTGATGACAACGTTGGATGAAATATCCGGCTATTTCCAAATTGGCTTGAAGGCCTGAAGATGTTCCTAAAACCGCATTCATTGCGTGGTCCAACGTTTACGTCTTTTTGAGAATGGTGTTCGACTTATGTTGCCCTCCCGCCACGCTCAAGCGTGCTATGGATATGTTCTTACAACCAGTCTTTGGGAAGAATACA
This sequence comes from Stegodyphus mimosarum, assembly GCA_000611955.2. Taxonomy (NCBI): domain Eukaryota; kingdom Metazoa; phylum Arthropoda; class Arachnida; order Araneae; family Eresidae; genus Stegodyphus; species Stegodyphus mimosarum. Next base: position 194,215 of record KK120113.1, read on the forward strand.
AGAATACGTTATTCTACTTAGACGATGTCATAGTCACGAGTAAAACAATTGACGATCATATTAAAGACTTATTTGAAATATTTTCGCTTCTTAATAAAGCTAAACGAAAACTCCTTTGTTACTTAGGATATAAAATATCCAAAAAAGGAATTGAGACTTAAAATTCCAAAATAATAGCTATCAAAACTATCCTCAGCCGAATACTGCAAACAAACTATCTTCGTTCTTAGGCATGTGATCATATTATAGAAATTTCATTAAAACTTTGCAAAAATAGCTTAGCTCTTGTTACAATTAAAGAGGGAAAAAATCCCGTTTTATTTGGTCAGCCGAGGCTAGTGCGGCGTTTGAAAAACTAAAACAAGCTTTAATTCAAGTGCCCGTGTTAAAGTTTCCTGAATACGAAGAAAATTTAGAAATTTTGGTAGATGCTTCTGATTACGCTATGAGTGTTGTTCTCACGCAGGAAGGTCAACTGGTGGCATATTTCAGAAAAACCCTCAATCCAAGACAAAGGAACTATAGCACCACGTAGCGAGAAACGCTTGCAGTTTTATTAGCAGTGCAGAAATTCAAAGTGTACCTTGACAAAGTGACAGTTAGAGTATATTCTGATCATGTGGCCGTAGGACGTTTATGTTCAAGAAAGACTTGATTAGATGGGCCTTTAGCTTCATGAATTCAATTTAATTATTAAGCGTACTCATGAAAAGGAAAATAGGGCGGCCGATGCACTGTCAAGAATAAAGCTAGTTGAGGAAGGAAATACTGTGCAATGCGCTATGTTTAGGGCAAAAATACTCAATTTACGCGAAACTATTGTTCAATAATTGCAAAGGGACCTCTAATTTAAAAATATTTATTGTTATTTGAATGATGCAGATAATTTTGCGCGCCCGGACATTACGACACTAGAATTTTTTTTTTTTTATCGAACGGCGGGCACTTACTTTTCTAGCATTGGCCACTCCTAAGGCCGGGAGTGGTGGTCATTTTATTGTGGAGGCACATAATAGGCGGCAACCGTTACCTCCTATCAGAGGACAGACAATTTACATCCATGCCTTCTCCGGAATTCGAAACCGGGCCCTTCGGTATCGCAGTCGGCTTCCCTACCCACTATACCGTCTGAAGTTAGAAAAGTTAGAAAATATTAAAGTTAAGAGTTAGAAAATTTTAAATAAGTTAACAAGGACTTTTTAAAATTATCTTTGCTGCAGTATAGCCACATATCTCGTGGTAGATTTCAGTATGTACTATGTATCTTAAGTTACCATCTTTCAGTAGATTTACATTTTCATTTCATTCAATACACTATATACATGAATACAAAATTCAATACACTTATATACATGAATACAAGATTCAATACAAACTTTATCATTGTCAATTTTTGTTCTTTAGAAATTGCAGTTTAAATGCACACAATATTCAAAAGTATATGAAACAGATAAATTTCAAATTTATCTCTAAGCTTATGGTAATTTGTCATTACGTTTGCAATGAAATTGTCATGTCATGTGATTTCATCAAATTTCAGATACAGACTTAATATCTTATTCTCCATTTATTATTTTTCAGTATTATTGTTTTTCACCTCAATTTCAAGCGCATTCTATAGTATGCATCTGTTCTTTGTACTAATAAAAACTTTTAACCTTTCAGCGAGTTATAAACAAGGCGAAAATTCATATTTTATTTTAGAAGTGTTTGCTGGAGATGATGTCAGATTATTGGATAGAACATGCTTTAAAATAATCTTCAGTTTTCAGGCAAAAATTTTGTTCTTTATATTACATTTTTAATTAAAATTCTCATAATTCATTATTTAATAAAATTGTAGAGACATTAGGTATGTTTTTTTAAGCATGAGAAGAGGCAAATGTGAACTGCCCTCGTCGGGACTTGAACCACGGACCTCTCGAATACGCGCCAAGTATGCTGACCCATACACCACGAAGGCATGCGAAAAAGGCGGGAAAAGTACCTTATAAAATGTTTCACGAATTTCTCATCCTGTTGCCTTTTACTTTGAAATAGAAATTTGAAGGTTATTTTCGCCGATTATTTTGAAGGTCTCCGATTTTACTCGTAAACATGGGAACAGCAGCTGCGAAAGTAAGGTCGAGTTGATTAATGTTTTCCCTATAATTACAGTCTAAATGATTCAATTTTACTTTTCCATGAAGTATATAATGGTTACTTCACTATTAAAGGGGATATAGATTCCAAAAGAATTTCCAGAAGACTCAGTGAAGAAAAGAATACTAGCATCTTCTTTCACTTTTGTTGCATCATTTATAGCTAAACTTAGAGCACGAATAGCACACAGAACAACAATGCCTTAGGATTTGTATTTCTATTGAAAATTTAAAAGTTAAATTTTTTCTTCTTTCATATTCGCTGCGTTGTATACTTGACTGCTCATATTCTGATTGACACAGGCATCAATATTTTTTTCAAATGCTTAGTTATTGATTCATATAAATGACGATTTCTAGAGTCATTAGCTTGCAAAAAAGCAAAGCATTTTCATTCATTCCGGTTACACTTCTATTCAGGTTTGAAGACAGAAATTTCTGTTAACTAATATTTCATAAAGAGGACCTTAAAAGCTGTATTTGTTAAGCAAGAACAAGAATACATGAAATAGCCTTTATATGGTTTTTATAAACAAAAATACGAGAAAACATGCTCTTGCAAACTTAGCTGTAGTGAAAGATCAGTCCATTCAAGAAGAACAGCATATATCCGATAGAATGATAAAAAAATAAAACACGTGACAAGAAACTTAAATTAATATGACAAGTTACATTAACATAAGGAATAATAGTTTACTAAATACCATATCAAAAAAACTATAGTACTATATGCATTAGTTCACACCTGCACAAAAAATAAGCGAGAAAGACAAAAATCGGAATGAAACAAAAACTATTTTATAGATATGCGTGAAATTGATCCAAGAGGTTGGTGTAGCATTATTAGATTACATAACAAACACTAAAGCATGTAACAACACATGTATTGCTACCATCATATCGCGAAAGACCAAATGGGGCGGAATTATGGTAGTAGCTCTTATTCCTATAGTAATGCACTTTCTGTAACCTTCACGATCGTCAGATCGTGGAAGTTGCCTGGCGGCACACTACAGATTATCATTAAAATAGCATATATCATGCTGTAATCCAGAACCTGTCAGATATGGTATTTAAAACTCGAATTTCATATACGATACATATGCAATCATGATTGAGAAAACATATGAGATTTTGACTATATATTGGGATATAAGGATCTCAGTCATGATTGAACCAAAAATCATCATTGAGATCCTAATCCTGATCGTGATCATGCAATCATGACGGAGAATAACATTTGACTATATGTTGTAATATCTCTCTCTGTTATTCCACATACACTAAGAATAGATCCTACAAATGAGTCTGGCGAATTCTCGCACAGGCGTAAATGAATTACCAGCACAGAAGAAGGGTGAAAAGTAACCCTTTATTAATTCAAAGTTTAACAAAAAGGTACGATTTTCGTGCGTTACAAAAACACTTTCAACTTGCGGTGAAACTTAAGTGTAGAATATCGATTCAAGTTGAATCTAAAATAAAATAGTGCTGATTAGAACTTTGAAATTACGCCTAACAGGTTGACTCACAAAAACCTAACAGGCGTGATGATAATCCGAAATGGCCAAGAGGCTTACTAGCGTAACAGCGAGATAGCAACGAAACGTGCGATGGCTAGCAAAAACACGTCCTGAATAAACTCATAGATTCCCCCGTTTAAATATTCACTTCACATAAATTTAAATTTACATCCTGGCGAGAAAATACTAGGGGAAGTTGAGAGGTTCAGAATGGGTATCAAACTTAAAATAAATTTGTTATGCAAAATAAGGGAAACCCTACAATGTGACATGATAAACAGGAAGTTGTACTTTACTTGGAACTTTTAATAGATTTTAATGTGGAAATAGAGAACCACTGTAATAAGAGTTTAATCTAAAGTGATGAAGCACATGTTAAGGCTATTTACATTAAATCAAGACATCATACACTCTATAACAAAAAAATCGACGCACCAAGAAGAAATTATCCGATTGCTTTGAAATTTCGTTTGCACGAATGTTTTGACCAATACGCAAATAATTAAAATTTGGTGTCCAATGAATGAATAGTGCGTTCTCCAGCGTATCGGAACTGCGCATTCAGCAAATGTATATAAGGAGCTGTTCTTGATTTATTTTTAAAAATTTCTGTTGCATTGCGATTTAGGATACCTTTCAATGACTGATACCTTTCAATGACTGAAAAAATGCCTTTCCGCAGGATTCGAGCTCATTACGAGCGACTACCAGAGTTTGAAAGACGTCGTATTATTGGATTGAAAGAGGCAAGTTGGGCAAATTGGAGAATCGCTCGTCATATGAGTCGAAGCGATGCGGCGATTAGAAAGAAGCTGGCAAAAATGGGTGGGCAATGGCAGATTAAAAGTCATGATGGTAGCGGCCGACCTAGGGCCACAACAGACCGGAAGGACAGAGTGATTGTCAGATCAGCTGTCACAGCGCCTGATTCATCGCTATCAACCATCAGAGGTGCGACCTGCACACGAGTGTCCATCATGATCATTCACAGACGGATGATAGGGCGAAATCTGCTCTCGTACCGACCGTCACGCCACCTGCCACTCATGCCTGCACACTGTCGAGGCAGATTACAGGCTTGGCTGGATCAGGTTGGAATGATGCTGACTAGCCTTTAGCGACGAATCCCGCTTCCAGCTGTGTCGTGACGATCATCGGAGACGTGTCTGGAGACGCCCAGAGCAGCGTGCCGACTCTGCCTTCACTTTTGCGTTCTCGACCAGGAGTTATGATCTGGGGTGCCATTTCCCTTGACAGCCGGACCCCTTTGAACGTCATTAGAGGCACACTTACAGCACAGCGGTACGTCGACGATATTCTGATACCTGTTTTGCTACCGTTCCTTTTGAGTACCCTAGCCTTACTTTTCAGCAAGATAATGCCAGACCACATACGGCACGTGCTGCTACGAACTGTCTTACCGCTTGTCAAACACTTCTTTGGCCAACTAGATCGCCAGCTCTCTCCCCCATCCAGCATGTCTGGGATATGATGGGAAGGCGACTGCATTTACCAGGGAATGTCGATGACCTAGACCGACAATTGGAGCAAATTTAGAAAGAAATACCGCAGGAGACCATCCGGGAGCTTTATCAGTCGATGCAACGCCTTATGGCAGCTTGCATCCAGGCTAGAGTTGGGTCAACACCTATTCATTACTTTTTAACTATGTAACTCTGAAATAAATCATTCAATTGTTCTGAAAATTTAAAAGTATTCTATTCTGTAAATAGTCTTCCCATCTACTAATTTTTGCCTTCATCGGACAATTCCTTCTTTGTAAATCGATGTTTTTTGTTATAGAGTGTATTTATTTTTATCAAGCCATAGAAGAGAAGGATTTTTATAAGAGTTCTCCATTTGTAGAACTTCAAAACTCTCGTAATGAAGGCATGTTAGAGAAAAATACACTTGTGATTCTCTTGCATTGTTGATGATGACAAGACATAAGATTAAAAAGCAAATTCGAAAATACCCATGGCTTTACTTTTTACTGATCCCGGAACGCACAGTGGTCACTATACAGCTGCAATCCTGAAAACTAACGAGTATCGTTTACTGATACCTGAATACTGCTAGGATACATGCAGATGAAAATATATTTAGATTTGTTGATGCTATAGAAATAACGGAGAAGAAAGCTGAAATATTGTATTCGTTTCAAAACATTTATTTTAAATATATTATAAATACTTAATTTTCTTTAATTGAAGGCAGTTAAATTATACATTATTAAAATTCTCAATAAAATACTATTTTGAATTAGAAGAAACCAATGGGCAAACATTTGGTTATGTTGATATAAATTTATAAAAATCAGTTTTTGCATACGTAACAAAATATATTACAAAATTTCATATTACAGACTATTTATTGAAGCAACAAATTAGATTTTGTTTCCCAACGGTGAACTGGAAGTGATTTTTAATTTAAAGCCGCTTTTCAAAATCATGGAAGTGGTGGGAAGGCATGTGATGACCACATCTGAGTTTTTTTTTAAGGTGGGCGGGGGTTAACAACATCTACCAGCGGCTGAGTGGATAACACCACTGAACGCTAATAATTGGATATCAATATAAGTGACATCGAAGGGGGCTAGCTCCATAAGATTCTCGTGTTTTTTCCGACGTGACATGCGAATGTGTGCTGTGTGCACGAAGACATTCCTGTCTCAACATATAGCCCTCGAGTGTTTTCCTCAGTCAGTAATCCAAACTATTTATCCGGTTTCATGTTTAAGATTCTGAAAACAGTGCAATTTATTGTTTGCAACAACAATATTAAATCCTCATTAAGATGACTACATACACAGTCCAGTCACATTAATGTGACCACCACGTACTTTCCATGTCAGAGTTAAATAACCAATCACAGAAGGCAGGTGGCAGCACAGTGCAGTTGAGCGTATATAAAGGGTGTGTGAGGGCTTCGGAAAACATTTCAATCGTTGGCGTAATGCAGAAACGAAGCGATTTATCCGACTTCCAAAAGGGCATGATCATTGGCTTTCGGGCCAAGGGTGGAAGCATTTCCGAAACGGCTGAGTTTGTGAACTGTTCGCGTGCCGCCGTGGTAAAAGTGTACCGTGCATGGCAAAATGGGACTGTCCAAAATCAGCGACGTGGCAAATGTGGTGCACCACGGGCCATAGATGACAGAGGCGAACGACGGTTGCGGAGATGCGTTCGGGCAGATAGACGGGCTACCGTTGAGCAACTGACCACCAAAATGAACCAAGGGGCTACCAAAAGTGTCTCCCAAAGTACTATTCAGCGAACATTGCTGCGTCTGGGCCTCCGAAGCAGACGCCTGGTTCGTGCACCTATGCTGACTGCTGTTCATCGACGGCGAAGGCTAGAATTTGCACGCCAGTACAGCAGCTGGACGTCCACTGAGTGGCGACAGGTTGCGTTTTCGGATGAATCGCGTTTTATGCTCCATCGGACAGATGGACGTTGGCGTATAAGGCGTGAAACCTCTGAAAGGAACCACCCTGCAACCATTGCCGGAACGGTCCAAGCTGGAGGCGGGAGCATTATGGTCTGGGGAATGTTTTCCTGGCATTCTCTAGGTTCACTGATCATTGTGGAAGGCACAATGGATCAATACAAGTACGCATCTGTCCTTGCGGACCATGTTCACCCCTACATGCGCATTGTTTTTCCTCAGGATGATGGCATCTTCCAGCAGGACAATGCGAGGTGCCATACAGCTGCCAGTGTACGTGCGTGGTTCGAAGAGCACCAGGATGAGTTTACCGTCCTCCCCTGGCCAGCAAACTCACCTGACTTAAACCCAATCGAGCATCTGTGAGACCATCTCGATCGAGTTGTTCGCGTCATGGATCCTCAACCGCGTAATCTAGCGCAGCTGGCCACGGCATTAGAGTCGGCATGGCTCAACATCCCAGAGAACACCTTCAGGGACCTATGTGACTCTCTTCCTGCACGTCTCGCAGCAGTCCGCTCTGCGAAAGGTGGTGGTTATTCTGGCTTTTGACAGATGGTCACATTAATGTGACTGGACTGTGTATAAGAGGCGAGGTGATTTTGATTTTGTGAAGGGGATGGTTGTCTTAGAAAAGTGAGGTTCAGTAGCGATGTTTATTTATAGTATCAGAAACAGTGGTCACTTTCAGAGATTGAAAGCTTAGGGAGTTGATTTCCCAGAGATGTCCAATGTATTTTTGCAGTTTTTATATAAATAAAAGGCTAACTGAGATTTAACATGCTAAAAACCTCTAAATAGCGAGTTATAAATAAGTAAATACAGGTTATTTGTGATAACATGACTGCACATAGCACTATTGTAATATATTGGCCAGTATATTTATACAATAATTTTAATAAATTGTTTTATTGTTTATTAGTTATTAAGCATGTTTTAAATTCTTCTACGTATTCTGAAAAGTATTCCCTCAAGATTTTCTTATAGGTGCGTAGAGCAGAAATATATACATTTGTGTGATACATAAAAAAAGCATAGTAAGAGTGCAGCCCACATTATTTGGACTATCATGAGCGCTTTATATGTCGCACTTAAGTTCATGGACCTCAAAAAAGAAAACAAAAACTCAAGCAAGTGCGCAAAAGTAAGTGAACAGCAGCTCACGCATGAAACCTAGAAAGGCCCTCGAGCCGGGAACTCATAATAATTTTTGGAAAAAATGTATATGAAAATTCCTGTTTAAAAATATATAATGATTAAAAATTAGCATTTAAAACATTGTAGATGGACTATTAAAATATTTACTTTAATATTAAAATATTTGCTATTTTGCGATACAGCGCCATTCTGCGGTTTTCTAAAATTTCAAAATGCTGCTTCTGAAGCCCTCAGATGCTTGATTTTTGAAGAGAAAATATAAAATTATTAACAAATAAATACAGGCGGAATCTGGATTTGTGTTATATACCGCATTTACAAATTTTATTCACTTATTGTTGTTATTTTGGACTACCGACATATTTGCTTTCAGTCACAAGTACTGAAACATGTCATTTAGGGAGGTTTATGCAGACATATAAGCCTTATAACAGCACGAACTAAAAAGGTAGAAAAATTCCAAACCATTCTTTTCCACATTCTTGCCGTTGATTTGCTTTTACAGTCCAAAGCCTTCATATTCTGTAAGGCTAGTTAACCAGTTATTTTATGCTTTGGATCTTTGCTGTCACTTTTCCCTTCCGTTTTCCCGCCAGAATGCAAATTACTTCGCATGTATTTAAAGCGATGTTTTTAGACTGTAAGACAGAGCATGTTCTGCTTCTCGAGGCCACGTTACTAGGTTGCTAGATAAGATAAGATTGCTGGTCTTCAGCCTTGCATTATATTCGCCAATATTGTATCTTAATGTCGGTAAGGTTTTGAGCCAATTTCACGTTAACCTATTTTGTGTAGTCTTCGGCTACTAGCTTTTTTGCTTTTAAATTTTACTCTTGGCTTGCTGTTACTTTAAGTGTCTCACCACAAGTGGTTGGCTGAGTTGTAAGCACCAAATGTGCGTTTCGTTCTTATTGAGTTTTAAATAAATTTCTTTTACACCATTTCAGTTGTTATTTTAGATTTAGGGATACCTCGTTGCCAGTCAATCTAAAGTTTACTTTAATTTTTATGATCGTCAAGAAGATCTTTAAACTTTTTAATTCAATAATTTTTTTAATTGCCTGTAGCGCTAATTTGAACTGATATCGCTCTTCTTGAATGCACGGAATCTGACTTTCTTCATCAGTTTAAAACTCACGGTAGGGAAACTTTGCATTTTGAAGAAACTTTTAAAGAAAATTTTTGAAGACTGCATTCAAATAATCGACGTCATACTGTGTAACAGACAAAAATTTTACCTTTTAAAAACTGCTTTAAAAACTCGTAAATATTTGTAGACTTTTGTATTTTTATTGTAAACATAACGTTATATACTATAAATAACATAAATTATTTAACTATAAAAATTCTTAATGCATTAGCTATTAATTTTTAGCTTTGTTTCCAAGAGAGTCGATGCAGGATATGCTGACTTTTCAAAATAAGCAAATAAACAGTCGCCAGTGTATTTCGATGCAAGAGGAGTTACGTTATTTATTTCGGTTCTCATGACACCTGATGTGCAATAAAGTTCAGTTTCAGGGTCAAAATACACTCACGTTTGTGAAAATTGCAACACCAAGAAGGAATCGTCATAATTGAATGCAATTTAATACACAGTTGAGTGGGAGTGGTACAAATAAATGATTAAATGTTCAAAGCAAACAAACAAGAACAAGAGATCAGAATCAGTATTTTGTGTGGCCGACACGCGCCGCAATAAGTGCTGCTA
>KK120113.1:212133-234486 GCA_000611955.2 Stegodyphus mimosarum
CCTCAAACACGAACCTCATTTTCTAAACGCAACAAATTAAAAACTCTCTAATATATGCAGCTGGTTTCATTTCGCATGTCACCTTCCGAAGCAAAACTCAACTCTCGCACCCCACCCTGTAAAAATTTTTATCTCTTCCCTCAGATACTCTCAAACCCCTGACCTCTTTAGGTATGTGTGCAAATTCTCAAACTCACGTAGCCAGAGCTCATAATTTCTGTAATCATGGTAATTGCTGCCGATGTGCCAGGCTCGCTCTTGCACGCGCGTGTGAGGCACAACATCCTCACACCCCGGTTTTCTCAAAATCAGATATTACACAAAATTTTCCAACATCAGGCATAAAAACAGCACTAGTAAATTAGGTTAGAAAATCATGAAAGGAAAACTTATTTAAAATACATTATATACGAAAATAAAATATGTATGATGTAAAATGCTAGAATGAAGTTAACAAAAAATATACGTAAACTAAACACAATAACAATCATTACTACGCAAAAAGTTTTAAAGTCCAAAAACTCTACGTAATTCAAGCGATTTTTTTCTTGGTTTTAAAAGCCTTCCATATCTTGATCGTTTATCAATTGCCAGGGTTAGCACAGAATCTCTCCAAAATCCAGTGGATTAGTTCTTTTATTGGTTTTACCAGCTATCCACTGCTGGTTTTCATTTGTACCACTCTTGTAGCACAATCTGTGCTGTTGTAGATTGTGACAATTTGCCTATGGGCCACATTACACTTTTTTTTCTTTTTTCTTTTCTTTTTTTCTTTTTTCTTTTTTTCGTTCTCTAGTTCTATGAGACCTATGCTCTCCACTTTTAGATCTAGATACGAATCATTGGCCTTCACACAAGCTGAGCCAGATATTCCTTGCTAAAGCGACTCCTCAATTCTTGCCTCGGTATAACGCAGTAATTGGCCTGTGCATTCAGTTTTTGGAAGACGATGTAATTTAGATTTGTTACCCCTCTCCTGTTTTATGTCTTGCAAAAACAAGGAAGGTGTCAGAGATTTTTCTGAATCATCAGAGATGTAAGTTAAGTGACGGCTGTTTAATGTGGATTCAACATCACTCAGTACCGTCAGTAACTCTTCAAAATTAACTGAAGGTCTTCCTAAAATTAGCACTAGAAGAGTCTTGGTAGAACGAATTAAGGGCTTTCACCATCCCCTCACCACGCACTCGTAGGAGGGGAAAGGAATTTCCCCTTTATTGAAAAACAATCGTTTTCCATGATTTTCCGCTAATCGAGCGGTCTCAAAGCGTTGTTTGTTCCGATGAAATTGATTCCGTTATTGGGATACATTATCTAAGGGCGGCCCCTCTAGCAATGAATCGTCTCAGAGCCTGCAGAAACGCTTCCATACTCAGGGAGGTCATAGAAATAATATGAATAAAAATATGACAGTAAAAATTATCTTCCTTTCCATCTTGCGCTCACAAATCATTATGCGAATATCCATTTGCAATTATTAAAGCCTGAAAAACGCCTGTGTGCGATGCTATCGTTATGCGATGATTTGTAGAAGCTTTATTTTTTACCACGATATTTTCGACGACGATGTTTTTAAACTGCGAAGTTTTTGAACCGCTTTATTTTCGATGACGATATTTTTGTACCACGATGTTTTGGGACTGCGATCTTTTCTGTTTGCTTTATTTTCTCTCACAATGTTTTGTACTATGACGTTTTCGCCTTGCGTTGTTTTCTCCGCAACGTTTTCATCCGTGATGTTTTTGCTGCGATGTTTTCGGCGGACACCGGGCGAACTATCTTCTTTGCTTGACGATCAAATACGGGCCTAATTTTTGTAGTGAGGCTATCGAATTTTATTACCTGATAATGGGGTAGAAAGAGGCTTTTAATACATCTTTCCGATTCTGGGACAATTTCTACAGCATGTTCAAACAGCCATTCATTGAATACCTTATTATACTCATATCAAACCTATTCAATTTTCTCAGTTTTCTCACTTGGCAAACAGCTTCGTTTCTGCAATAATGCTTATTGGGAATGTCAAGAGGGAATTTTTGAACTCAGGGTAAACTTACACAATATCTACCGCCTTTTGTTTTGCGTAGACCTCTCAGAACCTGTCCCTGCGCCGCTTGGTCTTCTACAACTTTGGAAAAGTTCTGCACATCATCTGCAATGCTAATAGTTTCTAAATTCTGTATATCGGAAGGTATCATCTTCTGAACAAGAAAAGTGGGTACAAATATGGTTGACGTGACCTCAAGGCTTTGCATAATCGATTCTTTTGGTTCCCTGCCTAAAGACCATCCCAGGTTAATATTTATGGCCGTCAAACCACCCTCAAACTGAATTACTTCATCAGCAATTATTTGCAAATAAATATCGCTTCCTATGAGGATTTCTATTTCCGGGTGACCCGCACCATTATCTCAAATCCAAATTCTCTGTCTTTTTAATTCCTTCAATAATGAACCTTTAGGAATGCATGGCATGCTTTCACAAATGGTATCTTGAACTAAAAAAAAAACTGATACTGTGCTTCTTCTAACCAGACTAAGTCTCATAGAGTATCGCGTGTGATTTTTTGACTCAGTTTTTTTACCCCCAAATAACACATGAGCTAAATACTCAGAGGAAATGCTTTCCAAAATTAAAGCTAAAAGTGTTGAATGTAAAACCTAAGATCATGTTCTTTGTCTATTGATTTTACTTCTTCTTCTATGGCAAATTCCCACAAAGATAATATAGGAGCAATTGTTATGATGTTCGATATAAAATGTTTCTTATTAAATACCCATAATTGTAACTTCAGTTTTTGACTATTATATAACGTACTTTCTTGGTGACACGCTTTTGATCTGTTTGTTTACTAATTTCTTGAAGGGCTCCCCTTTCTACGTCAGTCATGTCCCGCTTTTTGTTTTTTCTACAAACAGTTCATTTTCTTATTCAGTTTATTAATTCTTTGTTATCACTATTCTTTAACGTTCGGAACTATTTTTCTGTATTTAACGCATTCCATACTCTCTTTTTCGACTTCACCAATTCAAATTAATATAAATTAAAAATCAAGAAAGTAATAAAAATATGAACTCGAAGCGAATACAGTCCAAAAGGCAAAGATATATCAACTATTAGCAGAAGCACAATCTTTAGGGATTTTAAAACTATCCTTAACAGTGTTTTTAATTTAATTTTGATTTATCTTTTGGAAAAAGTAACAATTTGTTTCAGTAAAGCGCATGATCGAACTGGCAACGAAAATTTGAGTGTGTAAAAACATCTTGAGTAAAATATGGCAAGCTGCAAATTAAACGAGAACGGATCAGAAGGCATCTTCTGTATGTATTTCATTCTCTTTTCAGGCACAAAAGGTAAAAAATGTATCAGAGGCTACAGAATAAAGGAGACATGGGGAGTTACTAAGAGCGATGCTTCATTTTCATTGTAATTTTGACTAAAGTGTTTGTATTTTTTTCAACGGTCTAAAAATTTTTTATTTTTAGATGCACTATCATTGAAATATTGATGTATTATGCAGAAACAGAGCAGCAGAAAGTATAAAATTTTATACATAGCAAACGGAAAATATTTTACAAACTTGGTAATCAAAAACTGTTTATTCAAAATTTGAGAAAGATCCAAACCCCCCTTAGGTTTTTCAGTATTTCTTCTAGCTATTGTATCGTAGTTCATGAAACTGCATTTTACCCTGTTGCAAGTTAAAAAATGAGTCCATCAGGGTAAGAAAACCCTCTAATACCTTCTAAAACTTCTCTGCGGTATTATGTAAGATTTATGTAAGATTTTAGGTTTCCAACAACGCAGGGCTGAACTGGACTATTTCTCTTGACCCAAGAATCAAGAGCTGTCAAAATTCTCATGTACATCTAAAACCACATACATCAACGCCTTGATTCGTCACATTTTAATGGAATTATGTGCATATATGTGACGAAATTCTGGTCTGACGTTGAGGAATATGACGATGATGGAGCCGGCTGGTTTTGTGTAACGAAAATGCTCTCATTGAAGGTTCATACAGTTCTTCTTTGAATTGCAGTAATGAAATAAACATATATAACTAATCTGGAGAGAGCAGTGCGACTGTGGACTAATTTACGACCCGATTAACTTTGAATTCTCAATCTGTTTTGGCATCCTGCAAATTCACCTAACAAAAAATTTACTTTAAAGAGTCTATAAATATCTGTACATACCCAACAGCATTTACAGATGGATCTAAAATAGAAGAAAACGTAGAATCATCCTGTATTTTCTGTAATGGCGAAAATTTAAAATTACCCTGGAAAGAACGTCCGTGCCCAGAAAATACAGTTTTTCAAGAGGAAATTTTAGCATTTAAAATGGCAAGAGCAATTACAGTTAATAAAAAATGCAGTCAGCTTACAATTCAAACAGATTTTCTTTCCTAGCTATATGCATTAGAGAATTATAAACAGCCTTCTCCAATGGCACCAAAAATCTTTGATCTCCTCGAAGAAAATAGCCAAATTAAAATTTCGCTTGTTTGGATGTAATCCCGCACGTGGAATAAAGGAAATGAAGACGCCAGTTCCTTGCTAAAGCTACAGCTACTATTCCTGATTCCGAAGCTATGAACTTAAACTGGCCTAAGAAATAAGAAAATAAATCATAATAAGAAAATAAATCATATTTGGTAGAACGAATGGAACTCTTTTCTCCAAGGCAGGAGGACACATGAACTAATCAGTTCTTTTCCAGACAATTATGTTTGTGGTGAAAGAGGACTTCCAGAACACAACCTTTTCTCATGCCCCTCAACACAAGCACATCACAGCGTAAGACCAACAATAAACGATCTCGAGTCTCTAAGATATATAATAAATAACCCAAAATTTCATCCCTAGACAATATTGTAAAATACCTTTCGAAACAAGGGCAAGATATTTGGGAGAATAACTGCTACGAAAATGTCTTCATATTAAAGTACAAATTATTCTTAATAATAACTGCATGAGAATGTTTTTGAAATGTTTGCACAGAGCTTCTCTAAGATGCTTCACTGTGTCAGTAGCATCACGGGATAGTACCTGTATCACCGTATGGAAAGTCCTGGTGTCCTGTATACTTATACATACCCTGTCTTGTTATTAAGCAATTGCGAGCAAATACGTTTCACATATTCACAGTATTATAGTTGGAGATAAGCTGAAAAAGAAATAGCAGGCTGCATCTTAATTTTAGATGGAAGATGTGAGAATAGGAAGATTTTGTTAGTGATGTAGATTAACAGCGAAGAGTTTCCCTTATTTCTCGATAGAAGGACCTGGAATCGTTGTACTACTATTAGCTAATAAAAGTTTTCATTTTTTAAGTGTTATTGGATAAACGACCTCAGTATCACTATTGCGCTTATATAAGTATGGTTATTATTAATATTATATACAACTCACATAAAAAAGATGAATTTTGCAACAACGTACTTCAGAAAGATTTATTGTAAGAGTCTTACTACTTTTAGAATAGAAAAGGGAAATAATCAATGTATATTTTATGGATATTACAGATTAAAATTAGATCCTGTGAGGTATATTATTTTTTCTAATAGTTATTTTAATTTGTTAGCTTTTCCTGTTTTTTCTGATTTCTCTCGCCTTTCCTCAAGCCAGGATGTAAATTAGTTCGGTTGAACGAGAGAGTATTTAAACTGAAGTAGCGAAAAGTTTAGTCAGAGCGTGAGTTAGATATTGAGAGCACAAGTTGCTATTTCTTTCAGCTATTAACCTTAAATATGGTAACCTAAAATAAACCCTACACATTCTTGCCGCCGAATTATTAGCCTGCTGGTGTAGGCTTTGAGTCAACTTGTTAGATTTAACTGAATTGTGTAATCTCGTGCTAATTCTACCTTTAAATTTAGAATTAGTTATCTTCTGAGATCTCAACGCAAGTGGTCGGTGTTTGTATGCACGTAAGTCCGTGCCGTCTATAAGTTACATTGTATTCAATAAAAGGGTCTTTTATAGTGTTTCCCTGTGGTGTTATTTTCAAACCTATGGGAGAATTCGCAAGGATTAACACTGGGGTAGATCTAGTTATATTTTATGATAGCGTAAAGAACTTCATCCTACAAACCAAGTAGAAATAATAAAATTAAACGGAAGACTTTAGGATTTATAACAAATTACATTAAAAATTCTATGTTATATGTATTTATATATTAACATTATTTTATTTTCGTTTTAAAGGGTTGCTGCCTTTGGGAAATAGGATTTCTACGGAAAATGATTATTTAAATATTAATTGCAAAAGGATTTCTTAATATTACAGGCAAAGATAGGTAGATTTTTGTTGTTGCTCATGCTCTCTTGTCTGACAGAGTCAGCCCAAGCCCACGAGAATTCTCGTGAGGTAGATTTTTAAATGAATGAAATAAATATAATCTATGAAAGAAATTTTCATGAAATATTCATTATTGAAAAGTTACACAGAATTAATGTAGATTAAACGAAAGAAAATTCAGAATATAAAAGTGAAAATTTTAGCTTTTATCAACCTTGCTTACATTTCCTATCTACGTAGCTTAACAATTACCTACCTATCTAACTTAATAACCATATAATTAAGCATTTTTCATCGCGCAGTTTCCATTGCCCTTCATTTTTATTGCGGTAATTTCTCAGAGAAAGAAATACATAATTTTTCTCTTGCGTAATACACAAAATTGTAGCGAACACACGAAGTGTTTAGCAATGAAATTGCATTGTTACTTAATCAAAAAGAATTTGATTAGTTTAATGTACAAAATCATTTTCTGTGTCCCAGTTCAGTTTATTTTCTTTATTTCAAAAACATAAAAGGTAGTCTACATTTTTTATTTCATGCATAGCTCTATTTTTATGTTTGCGATGTCGAGGCACTTTGAGATATTAGCATTGCGTATGTCTTTGTAGCTATTCATTTTCCCCGCTTTTTCTGCAAGCAGCCTTTATGTCTACTGCGATGAAACAGAGGGTATATAACAGCAAAACTCAGTGCTCAGAAAACTGTGAGTGAACAGTAAATCATGTAAAAAAAGGGGGAGGGAGTGGGAGAGAAAGAACAGGGGGTGAAGAATGTCGGCTCAAGCAATCTTCAGAGAGATGCAGAAAAGGTGCCCGCGCACTTAGCGCTACCCTGGAGTAAATAATTGCCGATTTTCGATTGTTTGGTAAATTCGAAAGTGATAGTATGGCATAATGTAGACACTGATGACGAGCAATTATATGGCAAGATTGGTCAAAGAAAATACAGTTCCGACCGAAACTAGTAGCCACCACCATGGTTGGTCCAAAATTTGTGAAGAACGGTGTGAGTAAGGAAGTGCGGATTTGCAGGAAAAAAGAAAATGCCAGTATACAAGAGGATATTCGTACAATTAAGAGGGGTAGTAACAACTAATTGCTTAGATGTTTGTGCAAATGAATACGAATTAACAACAGCAGTTAAATCCAGAGTCATACAGTAGGTACATATACATAATACATTACATTAAACAATATATAATATGATGAACTAAGTGCAAGGAGTTGGGTGTTTTTTATGGTTTTATGCTTTTTTTTTGATTTATTAGATTACCATAAACTACTAGTTCACAGTGCGGAGCACTGCTAATGGCCTTTTTCTGTTCGCCCTGTCATTATAATCATAATTTTGAACAAAGATTGTAGGATTCCTGACATTTGGAATTTTGTTATAGAATTTAGTTGCTAAGGCAGTGATATAATCATTCATATATGGAATTTTGAATTCACGGTGAATTGCCTCATTTCTAACGAACCAAGGACAATTCACCGCCTGTCTAAGCACAACATTTTGCAGAACTTGCAGTTTATTTATATTGGTTTTACATGTGTATCCCCAGACTGGGCAAGCGTATGTGAGTATGGATCGCAACATGGTTTTGTAAATGAGTAATTTATTATCAATAGAGAGAACGCTGTTCCGAGCAATTAGTGGGGCGAGTGTACGTTTACGCACTCGGAACTTTGCAATGATCTGTGTGATATGTGGGGTCCAAGTGAGCCATTGATCTAGAATAACACCAAGGTAGCGGGCCTGCTTGGTCCATGGTAGGGGGGTGCCATACATATTTATACAGATGGTGGGATCAGTCGTTTTTCTAGTGAAGAGTATGGCGTCAGATTTTTCGACGTTTATTTTGATCTTCCAAGCCATTAGCCAGGACTCCAGTGCTTGTAGGTGTTCCTGTATGAATGACTGAGCCATGAGATGCACTTTGGGATAATATTGCCGTGTCATCTGCATACATAGCAAGGGTGGTGTGTTGTGTGTGTGGGATGTCGTTCGTGTAGAGATTGAAGTATAATGGGCCCAGTAGAGATCCTTGGGGGACCCCGGCTCTAATGGGCCTGGTGAAGAATGTCTGCGGCTCTGACATGCGTTTCGTACGTAAGGCAGTTAGAAATGCCCAGCATTCAGTAGCTTATTATTAACTACTGTCATTTTAAGTTCCTCTTTTAATGCAAGGAAATAATGATGAGTGTAAACAATAAAATGTAAACTTTAAATATTTATATTCCACTCTTCAAAAAGAAAGAATTTTATACAATAATATTTTCCTATGAATGATAAAAATACAAATACTTTTTACTAACAAATAGGATTCTGATTACTTGCTGTCAAACAAATATATGCTATATATTACCAACATTTCAGGACTCAAACAAGTGAAAAAGGAAAATGCCCGAGAACTGAAATATTTACAACTGAAGAGGTTATGTTGACTAGTTAGGTAATTGTTACATTTCGTCACTATGAACTAGGTAAATTTCCTTTAATAAATTCATATTAATTAATTTTATTTGCAATAAAAAGTACATTTGAGTTCCATTATAAGAAATTCGGATACAAGAATTTTCTGGTTGTAAGAAAGATAATCCTAACTTTGATTGGAACAATGCTAAATTATCAAGCGATACCTAATTTCTACAGCATGTATAAGAAAAAGCAAGAAAAATCAAAGTTTCAAGACCAAAATTGGCCGCAGATTATATATTATATTTAGAACTAAATCTTATCTTTCATCTTCTTATAAATTCCAGGATATGTGTAAAAGCAATGAATGAATTCTCTTACATTCTAAAATTAAGGAAAGGAATTGTTTTATCTCATCCATTTTACTCAATATAAAAGACAAATTTCAGGAATCGGAAATTAGTTCGTATCGCTCTTAAAATAATGTTACATTTCGAACATTTTGAGCCAAACTGTTCCTTTATATCCCATCCCAATCGGTTTTATCGGAGAAAGGGCCTTATATACTACTCTTTTTGAACCGTGAGTGGGGATGAGGGGGCACAGTCGCCAATCCTGGTGGTGGTCCACCACTTGTTTAGTTCGGACGTTACTGTAGAGTCATTTAGAATGTTTTTTCGAAGTCAAGAAACTGAAGAAATCTGCAATACCCATCGCTTGGATTCAAACTCCGGAGCTCCCGTATACGCATCGAGTGTGGTTCCAGTTTCATTAAGAAGGCAGGCTGAAAGGAGTGAGAAAATACTTATGTAGTAACTATAATCGTTTTCAAAATAGATGCAAACAAAATCCCGTGAAAAGGATATTGATTATATTCACACTGCTTGGAATTAAGCGAAATTATCGTTAAGAATAATTTCCAAAAGGATGGGGGTTATGATAAAAAGAGCTTTGAATTGAAGATATATTTTAGGATAAAGTTTCTGTTCAAGAATGCGCTCGAATCAATGCAAAAAAGTTCTTATTTCGAAAGTTTCATCAGTGCGAATAAACGTGATGGAACAACATTTTAACTTTCAAATATTGAAAGTTTGATATTCATATATCCTGCAGAAAATAGAGGAAATGGCAGTGCATATAATACTTCATTTGTCTCTTACTTATGAAGGATTGGAGGTCCTGACGAAAAGATGAAGGTATTGTGTCAACAGTTGTAGAGTTCTGGTTGTGTAGGAGTTTAAATCAAAGCCTTTCAGACACTACTAAACGGATAAGCGAGCTATCGCTCTAGTCTGTATTAATATGACAAAGACTTGAGGAGGTTTAAATTAACCTTTTTGCTATCTCTTTAAATTTAACAAGACACAAATTGTGCTTGCTAACAAAACTGCGCTCCTTGCGGAGTTCCCCTTAAAATAACTTCCTGAAAATTGAAATTGAAATTCGAATTCGATTTAAATTGATTCTACTGAAATTCAAATTCGATGTAACGTAGTCGGAGACTACACAAAACGGTCTACTTAAGCGGCTCAAATATTTTAACGTCAGCTAGCAAAATTATTATAGCTGGAGTGTTCTGTGGCAGAGCTGGTGATAGGACGCGAGGCTTCCAAAAGCACTAATCCTAAGCACTCAAAATCTTCGACTTAAATACTCAGATAACCAATTTGTATGCTAGTGAGAACTACCAATTGGATAAATTATAGTAAATTTTTAAATAAAATAACTGGCTAATTAACATAAAATAAGAACTACCAAAAGGGTAAATTATAGTAAAGGTTTAAACCAAAATAACTTGTTAATTAACATAAAATACCTTATACAATAAGCCAAGTGCCTAAAAAGCAGAAAACAAAGTAATGCTTCCTTATCTTACAGAAAAATAAAATGCTTGCAGTGGTAAAACAATTTTTTCGGATATAAGATATATATACTTGGCGTTATAATTCGCTCAGTAAAGTAATCACAAAATGTTATTAACGTTGAACAAATTTCAGTTATAAGAAACAAGTTTTAATTTCCTTTTAACTTCCGTATATTCAGAAACCGAAGACATTACGGATGATCTAAGGCAATGCACTGCGTGAAAAAGAACTGTGAAAAATCATAAGCTCTGCATACATGTATGCTAATCAGTTATCAAAGAATTATTGGTTTAATTTATTTGATCATACATATTGTAAGAAGCAAGCTTTCTTTTAATTTTTAAGTCAACTGACTGTTACAAAACACAAGTTCTGTATTTCAAATTTTATTCTTCATATTTCAGACTAAGGCATAACTTACAGACATGCCTTAGGAAACGCTTTCATTTATATGATTCTAGCGCTCCGAAATTTTCTTTTATTTTGAGATAAATATAGTTTTATGTAATTCCTTTAAAATGTAATTTTTATCTAATTCCTTCCTTTTTATGTAACTTCCTTTTTTGGTTAACATGTAACATATTTTAAACAAAGTTTTGCTTATAATATAAAAAAATCACAATATGTAGGTGTTTTACGGAACATTTAGGTGTTTCAGGATATTACAGAGTATTTACGTATTTCAGGTGTTTCACAGAATTTAAAAATTTCATTAAGGCATTTGTCATACGGAATGTAATGTACGGTTTCATTTTATGGCTGATTATACAAGCATCTGTGTTCCAGAATTGAGATTTAAGACAAAACACCTTTCTAAAAGAAAGAAGCTAGTGATCATGGTTGAGGTTTTGTCTAATGACTTTTAGTTTCAGAGGTGTGCATGGATAAAATATTGGTATTAAATTTGGTTTTAAAAGACACCAAAATCATTCATTTGAATAAATATATATTAATATATGTACCACGAAAATTGTTTCTGATTCGCAGGAATAGTTGTACAAAGGTAAAAGTGCATAAAGAAAATTCTCCTAAAAACTTCCTTCCTGAAGTACTAAATTTACGGAAAAAGGAAGAATACTAATTTACTAAAAGATAAGGAAGGAACCCTTCGTAAAGGTTATTTCATTTGATTTAAAATGCATGTGTATTGCCATGGCTGAGAAAAAATCATTTTATGGACGGCAAATACGTGACACAGTTTTTTAAAATGTCTTTGTATTTGGTGAAATACAAGGCGGATGACTGAACCTATTGGAGGGATATGGACAGTAACAGAGGGTGAGACAATTAAAGAAGAAAGTACTATTAACTTATATAAAGTGATACTATACGATACTATACGAAATGAAAATATGCTTACATCTCCCAAATCAAGAGTATTGTACAAGATTTTTCTCTTGTATGAAGTCACTGACTCATAGTATGCTCAAAAGCAACTTCTTCCATTCTGTAAGTAAGTTACGTCGTCTTGGGAAGAGTGTAACTTTATTTGTCTACTGACCTTGCTCGAAATGCAAATCTTTACGTTACACTATTACTCAAAAGAGATTTAAATTAATTGCTGAAATAACCGTTTTTTGCCTATTGTGTCAGATTTGTACTCACAAAAAGCATGCCAAAAGTAATATGGGAGGCTAGATAAATTGTAAAACAGCCATTGGTCAGTTCTAACCGATGAGAAGAAATAATCTATTATGAAAATGATATTTTTGTGCTCAGAAACAAAATTTGCTAATGACATTGGCTACACCATTCTGAAAAATGGCTACCAAAAATAACAGCACAACATCTCGAGAATTAA
This sequence comes from Stegodyphus mimosarum, assembly GCA_000611955.2. Lineage (NCBI taxonomy): Eukaryota > Metazoa > Arthropoda > Arachnida > Araneae > Eresidae > Stegodyphus > Stegodyphus mimosarum. The sequence goes on from KK120113.1 coordinate 224,524, forward strand.
GTTACATCTTTGTGAAAGTTATCTTTTAACTTGCTTGTAACTGTTCCTTGGATGTAAAATAATGAATGTATCCTAGTGTTGAATATTACTGGTTTAAGGTTCTTACCTTGTAACTATATAGCAGACATTAGAAACTATTATCGCTTCATTAATTTTCCATTCTATTATACGTGCTTAATAGATTGTGGGGTTCCACCCTTTTACTTAACAGCAAAATGTGGTGAACCTCGTACACAGATAAGCTAATAAACGCTTGAGTGCGTGAACAGAGACGTAAGACTCAAGAAGGATTAATTACCCTTTATTTCTCAAAATGAGTTTTAAGACAGTCGGCTCCTATCTCAGAGCGTACAGCAAAGCCTCCATTTGGGCTTGAACTCAAGCTAATAAGAACTAAAGCTTAACTAATGCTTATCTAAAAAGATATAGCCGAAGCTATCAAGATTCTAAGTAGTTGTCCCCTAAATCTCAATTAAGTAGGCGAAGTTATCAAGGGCCTGAAGTACGGCCGAGCGTAGTAATAGCTTAGAGAGAGACGTAGCCCAGAGGCAAACGCGCGCCACTCAGAAACTTTGGCTCTCTAACGAAGTCAGTGAAACTTCGACTTAAATACTACTCTTACTCATTTGCACTAAACGCGATTCTGAAACACATTCTGGTAGGAAATTGGAAGCTGAAAATAGAAAGGATAGGAAAGTGGCATTAACTAAAGATAACTTTTAAAAACTTAGAATTAACCTCACAAGGTACAGTAGATACACTGCTTCAACGTTTTTTCTTTCAACATTAATTGCCTTTTTGTTAAGTAGCTATTTTAATTTCATCATTAACGTTATTAAATGGGCAGTTTCTTGCATTTTTTTTATTTAAAAATTTTCCGGTTTTTTTGATAATATCTTCATCTAATGGGCTCGCTGAAACCAATTTATGAATCCGAAATCTGAAGTATCAGTGGTCTGAAAATGTTTGGGAATCATAGATTAAGGATGTAAAGAATGCACAAGGGCTTTTATTTTGAGCCATTCTAAGACAATGAAAGGCGTACAAACAGTACAATTGCAAATACTTTCAGATATTTTTACATAAATTGAGCTGATGCAGTTTGTATATTATACATAATTTCAATTAGTTTGTAAAGTACGCATATATTTATTTTAATTGTAAGATCTCGTTTACTTTATTAACTAGTTATTTTATGTTAATTTACTTTCCTGTTCCTCTCGTTTTTCACTTTCCTGCCAGAATGTCAATTTCTGGCACCCGTGACATTCAAATGAGGTAAAAAGGTGATAGTATTTAAAGAAAAGTTTTAGAGTAAAATCAGAGCGTGTTCTATCTGCTGAAGGCCACTTTTCGAATTTGATTTTCTCTTTTCTATTGAGAGTAGTATTCTGCAGCGTTGCATTATTCTCGCCGTTAGGCTCGTCACGACGACCCTTAGGTCAGAGCCAACTTGTACGTTACTTTAATTGTGTAGACGTTAGGCTATAAGGTATTTCTCCTGCCTTCTTCCCGTGCCTTCGTGGTGTAGTGGTCAGCACGTTGGGCGCGTATTAAGAGGTCCGTGGCTCGAGTCCACGCTGTTCATTTTCAAAGCGTTGCTCATTTTTTATCTCTCCTGCTTTCAAAAAAATCCTAATGTCTCTACAAGTGGCGCCCGAACTAAAAAAGGTGGTGGATGATGATTCTCCACCACCGGGATTTGGCGACTGGGTCCACTAATCCCCAGTCGCCCTTTAAAAGGGGGAGTATATAACTTATTTCTCCATCCTTCTTCGCATGCCTTCGTGGTGTAGTGGTCAGCACGCTGAGCGCGTATCCAGAGGTCCGTGGTTCGAGTCCCGGCGAAGGCGTTGCTCATATTTAATCTCTCCTGCTTTCAAAAAAATCCTAATGTCTCTACAAGGCTAACTTACGATTATTTAGTCAAGTCAAATTCTTTACCTTTGTTTTTAAGCTATAATTGCTGGCTATATTTTGTAACCACGAGTGGAACCTTCTGTTAATTTTATTTAAGACAAATAAAAGAGTTCTTTACATCCTTTTTCCTGTCTCTGTTGCACTTTATAAAGCATAATGATAATTCAGTTCTAGGTCTTCGAAGGTTTTGTAAATTATATGTTTCCAAAGAAAACGAAACATTTTAGTGGCGTCTTAACTTTGATCAGAACCATGTCACAAGAAACTTCCAACATTTAATTTGGCTTCTTCCACTAGCTACAGTTAATCCCATGGAGGGATTTGGATTTATCATCAACAGAACAAGGGCTTCCATAAAACCTGCAGTCCCCTTCGATGGGAAAACCCCAGTACTAACTTATTGAAAAGTTGAAATCCCAATTCCCATTTCCTATTGTATTCAGTGCCAGAGGCACTAAAAGTACAGGAATTACAAAAGTTATCGAGAAGCATGTTTAGGACATGTTAAAAAATAAAATTATAACACCAGGAAGCAGTCCTTATACGTACTAGCCCGGTGGTGCTGTGTAAAAAGGAAAATGATCTCTCACCTGCCAACTATAATGCATGGCGTTTCGCCGTCGATTATAGAAAAACTTAAAAGTATAACTAAGTATACTGTCTATCGCCTGCCCATAATTGAAGAGATTATTCGGACAATTAAATCAACCCGATTCGTGACAACGTTGGATCTAACAGAAAGCTATTTCTAAACTGGAGTGAAGCCTGAAGACGTCCCGAAAGCCGTTTTCATTATGAAGTCCGGCGTTTACGCTTTTTTGAGAATGCAAATTTTAGCTCCCGCGTATTTAAGTGAAGGATTGAGATTGCTTTAGATAGAGACTGTTCCGCCTGCTGAAGGCCACATTACTAATTCATATTCTACGACAGCATTCCTGTCTACGACGTTGCTTTAACATTGCAAACAGTGCTGTCACGACGGTGTAGGTTAGAACCAGCTTACGCGTTTAATATTTCTGTGTAACCTTTGGCTAACTAAGATTTAGTTTAAATTAATTCCTTACTTTTAAGGTTATGCCATAACTGCTGGCTGGTTTTATAAGCACCAAGTGTGCCTTCTGTTCAACTTCTTTGAGTTCATAATAAAAGGGTTTTTTACACCCTTCTTACGTTTCTGTTTGTTTAACTAGACATACTGATAAATCGTTTAGCTCTATTTAGAATCTTCACTTACTGCGTGCTACCAAAACGAATGAGACTCTACAAGGTTGAGATCATATTGAAGAGGATTTTCAAACTTAATGCTTATTTTCTTCTTTCGAAAAATGCGTGTTAATTTTCTCAATCAATGTCATCTAATTGGGTAAACGTGCTGGGAAATTAATTTGCAGAGCACATGTTAAAATATTCAGATGGATTATCAAAGGGAAAGGTTGTGAATCGTGTATTATCTGAAATTACAGTATATTTTGAATTATATTTTAAACAAATAAAAAACTTTTATTTTTAAATGTCGAACGAATTTGCAAAATAGCACATCTGCACTAAGATCTATTTTTACAGCATTCCATAGAAACCCTGAAAACTATAAATTCTTCTTCTTAATAGTCAAATATTCGTAATAAAACGGAGTTAGTCTCTTACTTTGATAAAATATTGGCCCCTTTCCAACAATTTCTCGTTTTACAATGTTACAGACCTTAAAACTTTGAATTCCTCAAATTTTTAGAATTCCAGTACCTCGACAAATTTATGTAGGCACTTGTGGACGGATCAAATGTTTGGCAATGGTGACCGCAAATCGGTATTCTATTTATGAAAGCTTCCTCTCCTTGAATACCAACTGGTATTTTGAGAACATAGGGTGGGGATGTGACGGCGAAAGAACACGAACGCATGCGCTTAGCTAAGAACTTTGTTTTGTCACACAAGAAATGAATTAAATCGCTTTCTTGGCTAAAAATGCTGTTAAAATATTGTTTTGCGATATTGCTTTAATTAATGAAGTTTTATAAGTAATTTTTTAGAAATAAAAACTTGAGGAGATTACAATGCCGTTCCGGAAGAATTTAAGCTTTCTTTTAGAAATTTTGTTTTGCTTTACATACAAATAAAAACAGCAATATATAAATAAATGAACAAATAAATACATAATTAAAAATAATAATGATAATAATATTATAAAAAAAACGGAAACGGAAATATATATATATATATATACTGAACGTCGGTATCGTATATTGCTACTAAAAATGTAATTTTAATTAAAATATATTCTATGCTTATACTGCACATCGCTTTTAAATTAAGATACATATTTCTTAAAATAAACGTGAGTACCCAGATCTTAAAAAAAAGAAAGTAAAAGAAAGATAGAGCAAGTCAATTACTTGTGTTTAAAAAGTTATGATATACATAACAAATAACACATTTATTTCTCACTGACTGTCGAAGGAAAATTAAGTTCACTGCAACTAAGTATCAAAAAAGAGTTATTATACTAAAACAAATTCCCCAGTCGCTTTTTCTAAAACCAAGACATTTTTTTAAAGAGAATATATGTACTGTACTTATAGAAACCTTGTTAATTGGCTAAACTAGTGACAATTTCTATTACCAGAAAGGAGGACAAAATTACAGTCGTTTTTCTATGATAATTATAAAAATTTCATAAATTGATAAACATACAAAATCTGCTCACACGCCAAAGAGAGCAAAAGAAAACAAGGGAAGAAAAACATGTTACTTCTGTGATTTCGTTTTCTCTAAACAAATTTCCTTCATTAAGAATCCTAGTCCCTGTCTGGCGACAAATTAGAATCCTCTAACCCATTTTATACAAAACAACCGACTAATTTTGCACAGCTAAAATACCTGTTGCTAAATCGGTGGCGTTAAAACTTTCCCCCTTCTAGCAACCCCGTTAAACTGCAGAGATTTGTCCCGAGCTTCATATCCGCGCATGCTTCTCAAAGTAAACATTTTACCCGCATTACTAAGTTCATTTGGCTTGTAAAGGAATCTTGAAGAAATCGCTTAATTATGTTTTACTTTAATTAAGCCATAATAACACCTTAATTTATTATTCCAGTTGTCAGCTCGACTTTTAAGTCGCTTGGTACTCGTGTGGATGTCGAATTTGTTTTACAACCTTCTAAGACGAGACTGGAAAGATGAACACTCGATTCACAGTAACCCCTGTCCACAACTCATCCCTTTCGGTGAGTTTTTATAATTTTCTTTTGATGAAAACTTAATTCGAATGTAACAATATAATTTGAAATTCTATAAAGCATGTAATTAAGGGATCCAACAGTTAGGTAATTAAGAACTTTAGTAAACCTTAGTATATATATGTGTGTGTGTGAGTGAGTGCGTGTATTTATGCACACGCACATCCATGTACACAATGTCCAAAAGCCATGCCCACAATGTACACTGTAGTATAAAATACCGGTGTATATTTGATTTTCATACTCCGAACCCGTACAAACTAGAACCATTCAATTTGTTTAATGAAGCTGTTTTTCGACAATGTTTCTTTTTCTGCATATGTACGTACACGCATATATATACATATAAACTAAAATAATTCTGCATGTATTACAGTAACTATGGGTTTCGATTTTATTTCTTATAACTGTTATAGCATATAGAATTTTTTACCTTGAAAATGGCAGCTTTACCTAACACATAGACATATAAAAAATTTAAATACAGTCTTGTTTTGATAATCATATCTTTATATCATTATCAAAACAAGACTAACACCGTAACCACTTTGATCCACAAGCAAATACAAACCAGTCATAACCACTTTGATTTTCAGCTGATAGTATAAACATAGATTATATTTACCCCATGAATATATTTTTCTGGTTTTTAAATTAACTGGTATAAATTTTATTCCTTTAAATTCATTTTTATGTTACATCAGGAGCTGGTTGTCACTTATTTAGAAAATTGGCATAAGAAATTTAAAATTTTAAAATTATTTTTAAATATTTTAAAATTTAAAGTATAAAAATTTTAAAACTGAAATCCTTTTTTTAAAATCTTTGTTCCATTATTACCCGAATACTAATAATTTGCTAACATGCCTTATAAGTATGAACAAAAGAACCTCACAGCAGCGGTATTAAAAAAAAGAAAATTAACTAAAATTATAGAGAAAAGATACATCCTTTAAAATATAAGAGAAAAAATCAGCAAATGGCCACTGAAAACTAATTAAGATATTTAATATTCTGCTAAGAAATTTACGGAAGGTGATGGAGTTCTTAATTAATGAAGATAAATTGCATTTCGTAAATTTCAAATACGAGTTCCTTTTTGATTTCGATTTCATTCAATAACTCACAAGTTAAATAAAAAGAAAATACCGTTTTAAAATCGGAGAATTCCCTCCCCCCTAAATCTTCAGAAATAAAAAAGTAAAGTAGCAAGTAATGAAAATGAGAGTTTAAATCTAAAATGCGCATGTCTTAAAACACGCATGCGTTTACACTGAGTAAAGTAAACTACGCGAAATTAAAATTTATTATTTATGGAAAGTATGAATGAAAATACCGAAGAAGAAAAGCATTCATGGGATGTGGCTGTAAAATAAAAGACGCGAAATTTAAGTTTATTATTTATGTAATGTATGAATGAAAATAGTGAAGAAGGAAAACAAGCATTCGCCGGATGCTGTCGTCTAAGATGATGTTGGTTACCACAGCAACCCTAAGAATGGGAGAGTAACTCCGTAATTGGTGCGCGCGTAAAAAGAGACTGTTTCGAACACAATGTTGGCAAACACTAAGGAAATGTTTGTAAACTTAACCGCATGACATTAAAGCGATTGTTACACTTCTATATGTTTCTTTAGATGTACACATAATGATATATATTTTGAAAGTTTACTATCGTGAAAATTACGTTTGTTTCTATAACTAATCTCATTGTTTTCCTAGACTATGTTTAATGCTCTAAAGTTTAAAACTGAGGCATTTATTTCAGTTTTAGTCTTCAGATATGTCCAAATGCTAGGCTATATTAGTAGAAAGTCAAAACGTAATCTAAATCTTGAATGTACGAAAAGTGTTATGATGGCGAAACCCTGAGCAATAACATCCAAATTAAGGAAATTTAACTTGTATGTTTTAAACTATAGTAGAGCTCCGATTATCCAGCAATAATGAAGCTGAATGGTGGTCGAATAAGCGGGGAATGTTGAATAACATGAACTGTGAAATTAAATTTTTTAAAAAAGGATTCGCTCAATATTTTATCTCTTTTTTACAACGTTGAAGGAAGTAAATACATACATAATTACTGCTCATTGGAAAAAATGTGTAATTTTTTCTTTCTATATACCTACATTAATCATCAGTCATCAATCATTGCCTAATCATTGGAAAATAAAGACAAATCGATTACAATAAAAGCTGTGCAACAGAAAACTTCCATAAAACTGTGTAACAAAACGTTTTGTAATGGATATTAAAAGTGATGATAGTATACACATTGTTTACATTCAACAAGATAGCTTTAAAAAGGCACTTTTTGAAATATAAGAATAATAATAGCTTCTACTGTGGCATAAATAGAATGTAGGTTGAAACAGAATATTGGATAATAGGACTCCATTGTATTAATGTAAATTAAATATTTCACGGGGAAGGCATTAAGGTAAAAGGTAGTGAGACTCGTTCCTTTTTGAAAAAGGTCTTTTAGCTTTAAATAGTAAGCATATTCAGCATACAAATCTGAAATATTTCATAAACGCTTATTAAAGAGATTTTCCTTATTTTAACAAAAATGTAAATATAATTAATATAAATAATTATAACCAACACCACCAGCGTTTTTTTCATGTGTACAAATATTTCCTTTACTAGCTTAAGTTTTTAGAAAGATTTAATTCGAATATTTGATTTTTAAAGCTGAATTTCTTCACCACAATTTGAAATTTTTTCACCACAATTTGAAATTTTTTCTTAAGCATTATGCTTTTGTGGATTAAATTCGGACAAAATTCAAAGGGTGTTTTTTTATTCTGTTTTAAACACGAATACAACAGCATCAAGAATTAGTTTTAATTAAATTTGCGAATATTAACATTTTATTAGATATTTTCTTTTTTATTATTGCCTAGGAAAACTTTCTTAAGCTCTATTTTTGTTTGAAAGCCCAAAAAATTCAAATGTGCCAAACTTTATGTCAAAATTTCCCTGCGTATGCCAATTTGCAAAATTAGGAAATAATTAGAAATTAAATATTTGCATTTTTAAATGAACAATTAATACCCATGTAATAATCAATTAGAAAGAAAAGAGAAAGACATAAAGAAATATTTAGGAGAATGGAAGTTCTCTTGGTTAAGGAATCTTGCAAAATTTGCAAAATTGAGAAATAATCATAACTTAGAATTATGAATTAAGTAATTGCGTGTTTAAGTGAAAAAAAAGGAAGGGAATATAAAGAAATGGTTAGTCTATAAGGTATATCTCCCACATTCTTAGCGTGCCTTCGTGGTGTAATGGTCAGCACACTGAGCCGGTATTTCAGAGGTCCGTGGTTCGATCCCCGGCGAAGGCATTGCATATTTTTCATGTCTGCTGCTTCCAAAAATACCTAATGTCACTACAGTGGCGCCCGAACTAAAAGGGTTGTGGATGATGACTCTCCACACCTAGGATTTAGCGATTAGGTCCCCTAAAACCCTAGTCGCCCTTTAAAAAGGGGAGTATATAAGGTATATCTCCCACATTCTTAGCGTGTCCTTCGTGGTGTAATGGTCAGCACACTGAGCCGGTATTTCAGAGGTCCGTGGTTCGATCCCCGGCGAAGGCATTGCATATTTTTCATGTCTCCTGCTTCCAAAAATACCTAATGTCTCTACAAGTCAAATGAAAGTTCTATAGGTTAATCTCTATCTAATAGTTTTTACCTTTAAAAATGACTATCCTACTTTTAATCCTAATATTTAACATCGATATTTGCTCATAATTACAAACAAACTCATTTATTTTGATTTTTCTGGAAAAGACATTAATTAAAATTTTTTTATGCTTACATGGTTTTATCTTACTGTTCTGTGATAGTGCTTCAATTAATAAAGCTTTATAAGTAATTTTCTAGAAATAAATACTTGAGGAGATTACAATATCGTTACGGAAGAATTTAAGCTTTCTTTTAGAAATTTTGTTTTGCTTTACATACAAAATTTCTAAATGCGTAATTATAAGCAAGTATAAATATGGGTAATTATAAGAAAGCATAAATTTGATTAATATAAACAAAAGACCTTGAGATACAGCTTTGTCTCTTAACTCTAGGCCCCAGACAAACGAAAGAGCCTAGAAAACTAACGGGCTTTTGACTAGTAGTGTCAAACTAGCGGTTCGCGTGCCGCATGTGACCCTCGAAGCAATTTTATGCAGCCCGCGAAAATATTTTAGTTATGTATTTGTTGTAAATACAGCTTTACAAAGATTTCAAGATTTTAGTTATTTGACGTTTAAGCTCACATTATCTCCGTTACCAGTAAAAAAGAATATGAATAACCCGCTAGAAAAATATATAAACGGAGCTAATTAATTTACAATCTAATATAAATCTCATTGCAATATTTGAAGACACAGATTTGATTAAATTTTATTCGTACGTGTGAAAACATTAACACACTCTGCTACGAATTTTAGCAATAATCAAATAACCACTTCGTTTGGGAATACATTTACATGTGAATAGCTTTTTTCATAGTTGAAAATTAATTAGAAAAGACTCGATTTACTGATGAGCAGCATAATAGTTTCTTATCAAGGCTATAAATTTTATTAGAATCGAAGCTCCATCAAGTGTCAAGCTCTAGTAATACACTCACGTTTGTGAAAATTGCAACACCAAGAAGGAATCGTCATAATTGAATGCAATTTAATACACAGTTGAGTGGTAGTGGTACAAATAAATGATTAAATGTTCAAAGCAAACAAACAAGAACAAGAGATCAGAATCAGTATTTTGTGTGGCCACCACGCGCCGCAATAAGTGCTGCTA